>JAYRBW010139356.1:0-37333 GCA_036023295.1 Invenusta paracnida
GACAAAGTTGCTATAGATGAACTTATCTGTATATATTATATAGGAATTCTGCAGGGACATAGCCAAAGGTGTTGTTATAGGCGAATTCTACTGTATTTAACTTAATTTGTTAAGTTATTATTTAGTGGCATAACATTGAAATTTTACAACATCAAGATTACAGCCAGGGTCAGCAGCCATATTTATAATCAAGATAATTTGCTAAATAGACTAAGAATTGTCTATTTAGCAAAATGAAAAAGTGGTATTCTTAATAAAACTGTCTTAAAGAATTTTTGCTAGATTCTCAAGACACATACAACTGTCTAAATAGACAAGAATATTGCTAGGGCCAATAGAATTGTGTTCTCATCCTGTAAACTACATGAGACAATGGATAATAAATTGGGTATATTGCTCTTTTTTGTATTGTTCATAGATTATACTATAGAAAAGAATCATTATGGATTAAAAGTAATGTTAACTTTGCATCTCGCATTGTCACTTATTGGTCAATTGGTCCATTTAGCTACTAAAAGTGCAGATCACCTACTTATGAATCATAATTATTATAAGTAAAAATTCTTTGCTTAGAAATTCATTAAGAATACTGGCTTAGTTTACTAAGTAAAGAAAGAATTCTTGCTATATAAGCAAGAAAAATTACTTGGATTAGGAATATGGCTGCAGGCATCAGGGTCCTATAACCATATATTTCATATTATAAAAGTACCAGTGGTCTCCAGTTACTTCTCACAGCACTACTTCAGCAGGCCCATAGCCAGGCATGAGGCAGACAAGGCAACTGCCTTGTCGCTTTTTGCAAAGTGACACCTTTTAAAATATAATGTGCAACTACCATAGGCGCCTAATCACTCTGACTCCTAATTTCTAAAGGGTGCTTCTGGGGAAGGGTGGTGAACAGAGAAGTCCAAGTTAATATGTTTAACAATTTCACACAAAAATAAACATTCCTGAAAAGTGCCTGTTACTGCTCCTTTTTTTATTTTGCCTTGTTGGTTTTGAAATCCTGGCTACATTCAGTTTAGCACTGCAAAGATGATTAAGGCTAGTAGTTGTAAAAAAAGGGATATGGTCAAAGACAGAGATCATAATTAAAAAAATTAAACATTAAAATTAAAAAGTCACCAAATATAATATTAATATTTAAATTAATGCATTTCCATAATATTATTAATTATGACATTAATTAAATGCTTAATTCGTTAATAATCATGCATATAGATTGCTACACATCTCAGTAATGCTAAAGTAAATGAGTGCCTTTCTTGCTCCACTTAGACGTCTTACTCACCTACAACATCATAAGTTTTTAATAATTTTAATTAATTTAATATAAATTGTTAATATATATTTGGCAAAACTTATGAAATCTATTTGAAAATAGTTTTATTTTATGGTGCTAAACTGAAACAATAACTTAACCTTTTATTTTACTTATTCTATAATTCTTTATTATTATGCTTAATTAATTTATTTTATCTAAATCTCTATATAATTGATACAATAATTAAAATATTATTATTGTAATTAATAGAAATTTTTACATTCTTAAAAAATATTAGTTATAGTGTTACTTAATTAGTAATAACTAATATTATTATTATACTAATACTATACGGCAAATATTTCAATATAATATAATCTATATATGTATATGTCATGGATCAAATAGAAATTTGGACTAATTAACAATTGGTTGGACCCAATAAAAATATCTTAGAAAATGCTTTCAACAAGAAAAACATAGTCAGAAATACAAATGCAACTTAAAATACCATTATAAAGTAGATAGTGCTAGAAATATCCATAGATTTCAAGCTAAAAGTAAAATATTTAAACAATAACTATCTTTTTGCTCATGAAATATGTTTACCTGATCAGCAAGATCAATTAAAACTTTATGTTTATTTTATCTATCATGCAAAACATTTTCTTTTTGGCCAAATAAATAAATATAACATTTGGCACAAATAATAAAAACAATACTTTTATTTTATCAAGCAATCAAATTATTTCTATTTAGTCCAGACCTATTAGAAATCAGTTGGACCAAATAGCAGTATGCATTTTTTTATTTAAATATATATTTCTATATCAGTTGGACTAAATAGAATTTAATTTTTATTAAGTTTTGACCAAGCAGGTAGAAATTTATTTTTACTTTTCACATTGATAAAAATTATTATTTCTATTTGGTTTGTACTAATTAGCAATTGGTTTGACCAAATAGAAATCTACTTTTTAAATATATTTCTATATTATTTAGACAAAAATGAATTTTAATTTTGTTTTGACCTAATAGACAAATGTAGGTATTAATTAATGCCAACCAAATAGAAAATTATTTCATTGATAACATTTTTATTTCTTTGGTTGGTACCAACTAGCAATCAATGGAACCAAATAGAAATCTACTTTTATTTAGTCACACCAATATGGAAATATATTTAAAATGAAAGTTGATGGGCCAAGAATACTACTGTAATATCATGTGCAATCAAGATGCTGCCTAGTCTCAGTCAATGGGTTAAAGAAATTCATCCTAAACCAAAATCTCAACTGTTTCACATTATAAAGATTTGGATAGCAACAGGTCGACATTTAGAAGCAGAGCTTAACCCTTTTAAATGGAGTCAAAAAGGCTCGCAAGAAAGTAACACAGGCTAAATAAGCTGTTTCTTCAAGAATGCCAAACATTTTTAACAGCACTTGTTCAGAAAATATTGGAGCATTGTGCTTTGAAATACCAAATTGTCAGGAATATCAGCTCTGTCACCAAAGCAATTGAAAACAAGTATCAGTGTCTGTAATAAGCACATGGCTGTTTGTTTAGAGCTACTTGTGGAAATTAATTGATTGTCAATCAAATCAGCAGATAAAGTAAAACAGCAGTTTTCAACACTATTAGAGAATGAAGCCTTCTTAAGCAAATGGGAGTATTTTCACACAAATGAAGACAGATTAGATGTTTTCTATGCCCAATTACTCAAATCTGATAGTTTGAAGCAAGTTCTAAGTATGGTATATTGTTAAAAAACTTTTAATTCTATCTCATGGAAATGCCAGTGTGGAAAGGGGCTTTTCTGTGAACAAAAGTTTGTTGGTAGTAAATTTGTACAAATAATCTTCGATGGCTGAATGTATGTTATATTCACTCAGTTTGCAATGCTGGTGGTCTATTAAAAACATAAATTACATCCAATCATGAATTTTATTCATCTTTAATATCATTTTTAAACATCAATTATTTGTTTATGATTAGATACAAATTGTTAATTACTTTTTGTTTTTATTTATGTATATTACATACAATTTTTGATATATTTATGACATTTTAAAGGTTGATTAACTAAAATTACTAAATTACATTTTTTGTATACCATATCTACTCTGAAATGTATGAAATATTTATCCTGAAAAATCAGGGGAATTATTTACAGATTTTTTGTGGACACCCTGATTAAGTCATAACAAAGTATCAATCAAATTCTTTTTAGTCCAATAGATATGGAAATATATTTAAAATAAAAGTTGATTTCTAATTGGTCAGAATAATTGCTAATGGGTCTGAACCAAATAGAAATAATAATTTTTTTTATGAAATAAATTTCTATTTGGTTGGTACTAATTGTCTATTAAGCCATTATGAAATAACAATAACATTCATTTTAGTCCAACCAATATGGGAATTTATTTAAAATAAAAGTAGATTTTTATTTGGTTCAACCAATTGCTAATTGGTCCAGACAAAATAGAAATAAAAATTTTATCAATGGAATAAATTTCGAATAGGTCAGCACTAATTACTTAATACCTATATTTTGTATTATGTCATAACAGAATAATAATAAAATTCTTTTTAGTCCAACTGATATGGAAATATATATTTTAAATAAAAGTATTTGGTTCAACCAATTGCTAACTGGCAGTTTGGAGGTCAATGGGGGTATCTGCCTGGTCCTTGGTTCCTACTTCTCTGGCCAGTTCATCAGCTGCCTCATTGCCGTCGATCCTGCAGTGGCTGGGTATCCATTGGACCTCGCTCTGGATACATGCGTTTCTAAGGCTGATAAAGTTGGCGAATGTGCGGAGAAGGAGATCGTCTCTGGCTTTGTTTGGTTCACTGTTAAGCCTGTTGATGCATGATTTCGAATCTGCGAGAAAACGGACGCACCTGATTTCTCTGGCGGCAGCTTCTTTGAGGATTATTTCTGTGCCTCTGTGAAGTGCAGCGAGCTCGGCCCTGTAGCTGGAACAGTGGTGTCCAGTGGAGATGCTGTCCGTGCGGGTGTCGCCTCCCTCCCAGTACACGGCGATGCCAGCGCCTCTGGCATTGGTTCCTTTGATCACATAGCCCTCCATATAAACTTCTGCGTTTACTTCGAGAAGGGTGTTGAGGTGGTTTATCGCAGCTCTGTGTCTGGTTTCTGGGGGTTTCTGCGTGCTGTGCTGTCTGATGAGGAGAAGGTGCATAGAAGCTGTTGATCCCATGATGGGATCGTTCTTCTGGGTTTGGTGTGGATGTCAGCATCTCTAGCTAACTTGGCGCCGATCTCTCTCCAGCCATTGGTGGTTGAGAGCCGTTGTCGGACAGTTGTGTTGGCGATAAGCCTGAGGGGGTCGTCAGGGTCCTTCCTCAGGGCTCTCTCATAGATGTTGGTTGCCTTAAGGGTGGCTCTATCTTCTATGGGCTCGAGTCTGGCCTCTTCCTCAACTTACTTCTCTGACGTAGCATCCTGTGATTACTCTCGCCGCGGCATTTTGTACAGTCTGTAGGGTCGCTATAGCTGTTTTAGAAGCAGTTGGCATCCATGCATCTCCGGCGTGTTCCATTGCTGATCTAACATAGGCTAGGTAGAGGGTTCTCAGGATGCTGTAGCTGCAGCCCCAGGTTCTTTCCGCGAGAGCACGCATTTGCTGGATTCTGCTCATAGCTTTTGTTCTGATATGTCTTGAGTGTTCTCCTAAAGTAGATCCCGTCAGGACCTGGTGCCTTCTTGCTTAGGAGCTTCTTAATAAATCTGGTTATCTAAATTTTGTTACCTCGGCTGTGATGTCGCAAACAGCATGACTGCTTTCCAGAAGCGTTGGAAACTCGCCTGGATAGCAGCAAGAAGATTGTCTACTGTTTTTAACAGTTCTACAAGTAACTTCGCCAAAATAAAACTTTTTCGAGCCAGTGTGGATTCAGTTTTCATGTACAGCGCAGAATCATGGGTTGTAACAGTGACGATGGCGAATCAAATCCATGCCTCTTACAAGTCCCTCATGCGTTATGCCTTGGGTATTCATTATCCAGTAACCACCACTAACGAAGTTCTACGTGCGCACTCGGGGGCATTCCACCAGCCACACTCATGCTCCGAAAAAGTCTGCTTCATCTCCTCAGACATGTTCTTCACCGTGAAAATGCTCCTCTTGCTGCACAGTCACAATTAATCCACCCTCTGAGCCGCTACGCTAAGGTGGTGCTCTCCGTCGGACACACTGGAACCAAATCAATGACGGCATTGAAAACATTGGGACATCGCTACGAGAAGTTCAGATTGTTGCCATCGACCATGATAGGTGGTATCAACTTATAAACTTGTTGGATTGACTCAATTTGAACAGATTTAGATTAGATTGATTCAGTTTGTGCTTGCTTGCTACATTTACTTACGTATTTTCTTTTTATTCTATAAATTGAAATATACCTTATTTATAATAATATTGGGAACATTTGATCACATGTGGCACTGAAATGTGTTAAAGTTAAGTTGAGGTATAGTCTTTTTGTTAGTTGAGTCTAGGCGAGATTAACACTTTTGTTTAGATTCGTTATAATGTTTAATACTCATTATGGTGAATAATTTTTGTACAGCGTTTGAATGAGTGCCTTAGGTACAATCATCAATCATTGTGAAAAGCATTCAGAAATGTATAGTTATTGCATAACATTAAACAAATAAGGGATACTTTAGTGTTTAATCTCTGGTAGGTATTGTATTCTGCTACTTTACTACTTCGTGGAAATATCTAAAAAAATAAATTTTTAGGTCTTAAAAATTTAAATGTGAACTTAAAATTAAATGAACAAGAGGGGAATATAATATAGAACAATCATAAATGATGTTTATTAGCTGTCTAAGCAGGATAAAGACATTAAATAGAAGATTTCTTGTGTATTAAGCTTTATAATAGTTTAATTTACATTAATTGAGATGGTACATAAAAAAAGGCATTACAGAATTTTTGGGAAACCACAGCAGAATAGGGTTTTCTTTGAAAGTTCGCTTTTAACTTTTTGTTATTGGTTATTTTTTTTAAGAGTTTCACTTTATTTTCAATGTATTTTTGATCTGATAGATTGGTAACTTTATTTCATAATATATTAGTATTATAAATAATAATATTTATTTTTTATATTAATTAACTGTATTTTATTATTTTATTTTCAATATTTTGTATCTTATAAAGTGGCGTTAATTATATTTTGAAAATGCTGTATCCTTTTATAACTTAGGATACTGTTTTTGGTAAGTATTTCGTAGTAGGTATATATTATAAATAACTCGGAAATTAAAAAATCAACCTACTGCTTTGTTTTCTCACTATTTTGCACTGTATATAGTTTTAAACATAATTTCAGTTTTACCCAGTATGCCGGGCGTTGTACTTTCCCTACCCCGTTTGACCACGGCTATTCGTGTCCACGCGGGTGTTTGCGCTGAGAACGACCTTGAGGACGAGGAAAGCAGTGGGGTGACGTCATCGCATCAACAATCTGTCAGCATCCAAGCCAAGCAGGAATTCAAACAAGCTCGCGAGGAAGCTCGCTTATTGACCTGGGCCAAGCTGAAGGCTGCTCTGCTTGGTTCTAAGTCGAGTCTGTCCTTAAGCGAACTAGATAACACTCTCCACACTCTCCATTCATTGAGTTTAGATATTGCAGGTAAGGCTGTGTTGGCTGGTTTTGAAATTCTTTATACAATATTAATTTGTAGTAGTTCCTCGTTCTTTTCGAATTAAGCTATTTGTATTGAGCGTCATATTAAAGCAGTATTATGACTAGTCGTCATTTTAGTTGGTCATGTCTTTGGTCAGTTCTAATTTCTTTCTAGATCTATTTCCAGGCATATATTAATATTAAAATCAATTGGTCAGTAATATTTGAGAATTGTACAGTGTGAAGTTAAAATGTTTATATGAAAGGCGAAAAAATACAATAAAACTCAAATTAAGTTATAATAAGTTTTTTGTCTAAATAAGTTAAACTTAAATTACAGCCATGAAGAGATAACAAAAATGTTAGTTCAGAACTAAAAAGCTTAAATAATAATATTGAATTATGTTATATTATTTTTTAATCTTATGTTTAGTATAAGACATTTGTTATAATTATAATATTTTAATGATTATGTAATTGTTACCCAGAAATGCCATACCGAAATTATGCGTAATAATCTAAATTTATAATAAACACAAATATATTGAGAGTCTAACGCTATTCGTCGTTTTTATTCTTAAACGTCTGTTATATATATTTTAGAGCCTGTATTATTTAAAATATGTAATTTGTTGTCGTTTATACATTTATGTAATTATTGCTATCATTAATTATATAGAATTCAATTTTTATTTTATTTTTGGTCTGGAGTAGTCTTTTTGGACTATTTATTTACTTTTTATATTTATTCCGTCTTGTAGAGTATGCAATCTGAAAGAATGGGTTTATACTTATTTATTAAAATATGCTTAAATTTGATTAAGTTTAGTGTGTACTATAATAACTATTATAGTTGAAAATAAAATAAAAATATGTCCAGTTAAACTTAATGAAATTATGTTTTGAATGCAGCTTCTGTAAAAGATATTCGCAAGAATTTGTGAAGTAAATATTCCGCAAAAAACATTTACATTTTTATATCTTTCAAAAGCTAATGTACACATATTCAAAGCTATAAACAGGAAATCCATAACTATTATCAAATCTAAATTAATTGTTTGAAGTTGTTGTTTCCTTATGGAGTAGCATGATTTCCCCGCGTAAACGCTACCTCTTGATTGTATGACTGTCCTATTCCATCAACAAAGACGCGATATTTCTTGGCCCTTATGTCATCTTTAACACATATTAATTATTTTATAGTTTTGAGTGTATATTATCTACTCTAAAGCACTGACTGCCTTCTCCACTCCAGGTCGCGATGCTCCGTCCGGTGTTTTATCGACGGCAGCTGTGGTTCTCTTCTTTTCTCTTCTTGATGACACTACTTCCATTCTCAGTAAATCCACCTTGGACCGCGTCATTCGGACTCTCTGTCCCCATCTCGCAGGCAATGTTGGCACCACTCGGCATCTCATCGAACGCGCACATCTCACTGTACGTCGTATTATCGATAACCTTCTCCACCCAGAAGAGAATTTGGTGACACTTAAAAAGGCATACACAGGCGGGAATGAAGGTGATTTCTCTCGCGGGATCATGTTTGGCGCCAAACTCAAGTTTAACTTTCCTTCGCGTCGACAAGAAAGTGCAGGTGACCCATGCGTTTTGACGCCGGAGGAGAATCGATTTCTGATTCCGGTTGAGTTGACACCGGCTGCTGGCGGGACAGGTGGCGAGTTACGATGGCGACCGCCTAGTCCGTCACCACCACTTCTGCCATCTGCCACCCACGCTTCCGGTATTAGTGCGAGTGGAGGAGGTGGCATGACAAGCGTATGGTTGCGAGATCATCTCTCTGAGTCTGCCGGCAATTTGGGTCTTTCAGCTGAGGAGTTGACCTCAACTATTATTGAACTGTTGGCATCACCCGCCTCCAATGACGCAATACAGAATGATGTGAGTTACTTTCATATAACGCAATTTTTTTAATTTTTCATTATCTACGACTGGGGATACGGACTTATGGGCCACCCTGTATATTAATAACATTTTTATTGATTTATTTCAAAAGTAGTTAGGAAGGAGAGTTCTGACCCCTCTCCTACCTTCAGACCAATCATAATCGAGCATGGTTTCAACCAATGACAGAACACAAACAGTATTAAATGATATGCACATACGTTTAATCTCATTTAGCGTTCCGCAAAGCTATCGAACGGTCGCATCTCCTCGCTCTCTCAGCATGTCTGAAGTTATCGTTGAACCTCAACATCAACCGGCGATGCCCTTGAACAAAGTGGGACCCTACTGCTGCGCTAAGATGGGGAAACGGATCATTCACATTGTTGACACTATGGTGGCAATGAGGCCTCCCAACTCTAACGTCTTCTGTTTTTACAAGTTTAAAAGGTTCGCTATCTAGTGGTTAGGTTATTGGGTTCTCCCTGCTCGAGAACGAGACAGTACCGAACGGCCTACGCGATCACCTACGAGTCAAGTGTGGAGATCCTTTAGACATTTTCTTGTTATAGAAAAGGTCAGGAAACACAGCCCAAAATAAAAATGATAAAAGAAGGTCTTCTTGGTTGCCTTATGGCATTGCTTCTTTACGGCTACCTATATAGGAGATTAGAAAACAGTAATTAAATACCAGACACTATAGCCTTGAGGATTTACCACATCATCTTTTACCCATGCCATAAACTCCTTTTGTGTAGATGGCTTCACTGGCATGGTGCTTTTACGAGAATGTTGCCGCCGTCGTAACCTTAACGCTACAGGCGTTCCCGGGCGGTTCTGCCGAGAGAAGTGCAACAGCCCCGCGAACATAATCTGTGTGCGTCATTAATGTCCCAGAGGGAAGAGGTCCGTTCCTGACTGTTCGGAGTTTTAGATGTTTAAAACTGCGAAGAAGACAGACCTACGAACCAATGTCGTATGGATTGAGTTCTTTGCTAAACAAAGCTACAGGTCTACCTCTCTTCTCCTTAAATAGAGTACTACTCTACCCAAGGCTTTGCGAGATATCTAAATGGCTACACCTACGCTGTGACCGACCTTATCTCTTGGGTATGTCAGGATATTGACGAATATAAGCTCTCTATCGTTCTCGCTGTAGATCTCTTGATTTGGGTAACTGCATGCACATAACATCCTGACTGGGTGAAAATCTCATTCCTCCCACTCAAGCAGGTTGATGAAGATAGATGAAAGAAGATGAAACGACAGTTGGAGCATGTCTGTGCTATTGAGGAGGTATATGTAAATCGTAGTATTTGTCACAACAGACGTTGTATATGGGTTTAAAAACAAGTCTAATGACTACTGTTGTTGATTAATTACAAGTAGCTGATTAAGAAATTGTTCGAATTCGTAAAATTTGCAATCATTATAGTACATTATGAGTGTGCCAAGAAATACAGCCGTTTAACAGAAAACTGAATGAGGTGAGAGATATGTGAGCTTACTTTTATACTGTTCGTATACTGTCATTGATTGAATCTATGCTCGATTGTGATTGGTGGATGAAGGAGGGGGGGGGGGATGTTCGAAACGTGGTGTAAGTTAGAAACACTGCTTTTACTACTTTGAAAGCTCATGATTATTCTAAACAACGACAACAGTGTGTAAAAAGTTCCTTTTTTTAGTCTATTTTTCTTTTATGTTAACTATTTACTTTACTTTTCAATCATATAGGTATAGTTTATACTAATTATATTTTGAGATATTTTAAATTCAATAACATGCTACATTTAACAATTACGACAATATGGAGTATATGGTAAGTTTGTAAAAAGTAATTAATTTTTCAAGCTTGTAATTTAATAAATGAATTAAACTTGAAATTTATATTTTTATCGAAAAGATACATAGTAGTTAATATTTAGTTTTAATCTGTTTTTAGTGTAACAATTCGTAATTTTTTACACAACGAGATGATATCAGTAATTAACATAATTAATGTATTACAACGAATACATTTTTTTATAGTTTAAATGTAAATTTTAACTTAATTCTTATTTGTTTTCTGAATTTGTAACTGTTGATGAAGAATATTACTGAAAGTTGTTAACATGTGCTAAATTGAACTCAATTAGTTTAGTATTCTTAAATAGACTTTGGGTTTCTTCATCAATCATAAACAGTAATGCTTATAGTATAATAAGCAGTAATAATTATAGTAATGCGATTCTTGTTTCTTTAAATATTTATTCACATTTTAATTATGTTGTTTTATAGTTGTTCGACATTATTGGTGTCGCTGGATTTGAGGTGATTCAAAACATCCTCAAAGAACGAAAGAATATTCTTTCTGCTTATTTCAATTCCTCACGTGAGTATATTGTTTTGAGTGTTTATTGATTTTTTAAAAATTATTTATAATAATACTACACTTGTATTTAAACAGCGTATGAAATAATTTATTCGTGCATCATTAAAACATATCAAATTATGAAAACTCAAAATTTCATGTTAATTTTCGTTGATATTTGTTGTAAGGTATTTATTGAATTTGTGATTATTGTTAAAATTTGCAATACTTATATTTATTACTTAACCATTTTATTTTTTATAATATGATATAGTAATGAAATTTAAAACATTTTTCTTCAGAAAAAGGCAACGGTTCGAGTCAGTTAGTTCCAGAATCAACAATGGCTCCACAGCCTCAGTTTTGTTCACAAGTAGTTGTCATGGTATGTTTCTCACTTCCTAATCCATCTTTACTTAGTAGGGTGAATTAAGGTTACATTTTTAAACATTGCACTGGACAAAAGTATCAGAATTTTTGTTTTGAAATATATATTAGTATAAAGATTAAATTTAAAAAACTAAAATTATACTAATTTATTTACCTGTTTAGAATATTCCCAAACTTTGGTCGTTTAAGTAATCATAGTTTTAGTGGAACACTATACTTACAAAGTAAATGCCAAAATAAACAGGCATTTAATTCTTATTGGGTACTACATTATTATACAACTTTGATACAACACTATTATGCTGCAGACTGAGCGAGAAATCGAAGAGAACAAGCAACTTCGTCGCGACCAGAAGCGCATTCAACGTCAAACCGGTAAGGCCGGAGGGGCTGCCTCAGAAGGGGGAGTAGGGGATAACTTTGCAGACCGACTTGCCAGGAACCCACAGGAAATTGCCAGACTTCGGTGAGTTCTTTGCCGATAATGGAGTTATCAAACTAAGGGAGTCAGTCAGTGATGCCGCTAAGAACATGCTATGATACTTGTTGCGTATTTATATATGACGTTAATAACCCAATAAACGATTGTTTTCATTTGCGAGTAAGGGATAAAGTATTTACTATATAATGTGTCATATTATCATAAATTATTTAAACAGTTTTATATGAATTAAATAAATCTATAAATAATTTTTAATAATGAAAAGACTTAAATATCATTTAATTTCGTTACATTATGTGTTATGATTTAAATGCTGTGTGTAGATTAATAGTGTGTAAAATAGTGTGTAGATTACAATATAATACAGTTAGATTTACACTAGCCTCACACTAGGTGGATGGATAGAAAACGATAGGACTACTGCAGCTCAGAACAACTGGAAAAGAGATTAAGATTTGTCACGTGAAAACCTTAAATACAGTTTCTTTTGCCAAAAATCTCGGTATATATTTTTATTTCTATATTATAATTAATTCTAGAAAAGCGCTTTTAGACAATGTTTCATTCAATAGACTTATTAAAATGAAAGATTTGTCTCAATTTAGATAAGCTGCGCTAATCAGTGTTTTAAATATTATAGATATGTTGAATTTTTTAAAACTATATATTGTTACCAATCTTTTTTAGATTGGCCTTCATCCATGATGTAGATTTCAAATTATAAAATTAAAGATGGACAAATGGTTATAGATGTTTAAAAAAATTAAACTATTTTGTTACCAGTCTTAAGTTTATTGGATTTGATCCATGTAGATTTAAAATGATAAAATTGTCTGGAACGTACGTACGGGATTATTTCTTGATATTACGGTAATGATTAGTATTCGTATACTTTATTTAACGTTAAAAATTAGTTTAATTTTGCAATTTTGTAATCCAAATATATTTTGGTTTATTATATATCTAATCTTTAAACAGTAATCTCTATAAAAACTATAAAGGAACACAGAATATAATTTCATACATTTGGGGGTAACTATGTATATTAGGATTTTTTGACATTTCGAAACTTAGTTTGTATAAAAACTGATATTAGAACGTTTTTTCATTACATAATCGTTTACTATCCAGCCGCAAAATGTGGTATCTATTTTCAATTTTTTAGTATCTTAAAGTTAGAAATAATACTTCGCATTTCATTTCATTTTTTTCTTTCTAGTATGTATAATCCTTTTTTCGATTAAACTTTATGCTTGGATAAAAATAGTACATTCAATTTTTTAAAGATACAGTTTAGTTATTAAGAAAATGTGCGTGTATTTTGTTATATTTATTTAACATAATATATTATAATTAACATTTTCTTTTCCTTCCTGTTGACTGATTTAGGATTATACTAAACATGCCTGTCCTTTATCTCTATTTCAGGCAGTACGAGTCAGAACGACGAGAACAACCCGTTTTCCCAGGGAAATCTTCGAGCTCCAGTAGTGGGGGAGGAAGCCCAAAATATCCCTTCGTCTTTGACACTATGCTTGAAGCGCAGAAGACGGCTGCCTTTGTCGCCGGGTCGAAGGTTAGACTCGAAAAATAATGTTCTTGCTAAACTAATTAATATGTAATTTGATATTACAAACTTTTCGTTGTAACTTACTACATACATAGTTATATGTATATAAATACGACAAACCTTGATAGACGCTTTATGTGGGTAGTGTGCATTTTTCGAAGGTTTTTATTTCCTTTGTGTGTTATGGTACTATCCTTTGTGCACCATTTGTGCTATAAGCTTTGTTGTGATCATAAATATTTATGGAAACTGTATGCAACACACTTATATATATTTGTGTAATGTATAATAATATCATAAATTAAAATGTCATTGATTATATTTGCACTTTAAGATATAACATGTTATTTCAATTGAAGTTTATAATTTACAGGATAGACTGAACTTTTCAGAAAGTCTTCAATTTTTTCTGCCAGTGAGGTCTTGTCTAAGATATATATTTATTTGTTCACTACGTGTAGATGATCGTATTTGATATTTTGTTGACCTTAGCTATTACTTCATGTCTGCATAAATGATTTATTTCTATGATTTTAGTGAAATGTTGACAAATTTTAAATGTGATGAAGAAATGATGATACTATTTATTTAAATTATTTAGACTTTGTATCCTACAATTTTGGGATTTTTAACCAGGCTATTATTTCTTATAATAACAATGTTTTGTTTCAGATACTGTTGTATTTTATGTCATAATTAATATTATGTTACTTTATTCTATTTCATCAATGATAACATTTCTGTTATATTTTACAAATTTTTCTATCTATAGTTTTCATAATGACTACTTATAAGAAAAGTTACACGATTCCGAAAATGCATAGATTGTGAACTAGATATAATAATATACGAATTTATGCATCTTAATTCTCTCATTTTTAAGCAGATATTGTACTTATATCCATTAATCACCCCAATCACACAATCAGCTTGTTTTGCCGGCCACTTGCAAGCATAAGAGCACTAACTTGGCAGATGAGGTTGAATTCCCTCCAGCAACTGCCATTTCCCCGGCAACACTTCAAATTGAAAAAATACCAATTGCTTCAATGGATGAGGTGTGTATAATATAATTATTACTAGTTCTGGGATGTCTTGGGCTGCTCGTTACATGCAATTTTGGTGTCGATAGGTACCTTTCTTTTCAATAGTTTCCTAATGTAAGAATTTTATTGAAACATTATTAAAAAAACTTTCAATCTGAAACAAAATTTAATTGAAATAATTTTGGAACCTTGATTACTTTATGTAATGAAGACTTTTTTAAAGAATATTTGGATAATTAAAAAAAACAATCGCTTTAATTGATTTCTAATAAATTTTGTTATATATTTCTTCTTATAATTACCTTGTATTTGTGTATATTCCGTCATGAGGAGTTTTTTTAAAGTGAAATCTTATTAATTGTTCTTTATAAAATTGAATGATATATATATTTTTCCAAAAGTTTTATAGGATCTATCTTGTGAAGAAATCTTTATAAATATTTATTCTTTAAACTATTTGATAATAATTGCTTAACTAGAATGGCCTTATTTGATCGATACTGACAGACTGGATGTTCCTTTCTAATGCTATAATCATACTTTTAGAGTTGTGTTCTTTTGTGAGACAAAGTTAATTTCTATAAAATATTAATTTTCTAAAATAATCTATATTTGGTTTATTTTTTTATATTGTAAATTGCTTAATGGGATTAATTGGTGATCTATTTAATAGTTGATTTGAAGCTAATTAGCATAGTCCTTTTTACTGCTAGCATTGTCTTATGGTGAAAACTTGAGAGGATATGCCAAGCACTAAATCTTCATAATATACAAGGAAACAATTTTTGCGAAGTGTAATGTATTTCTGTATTTTGTTTTGTATGCTGTTCAACTTTAATTACATACCTCTGGTTTTCTTTTCAGATCTCCAGGGTGGCCTTTAAGGGTATGAAGACTCTGAATGTGATCCAATCAGTGGTCTATCAGAGCGCCTTCGGCAGTCACGAGAACCTACTCATCTGTGCCCCAACTGGTGCTGGCAAGACGAACATCGCTATGCTTACCATCCTCCATGAGATCAAACAGCACTTGGCTGCAGGGAATGTCATCAAGAAGGATGAATTCAAGGTGCGTCACTCATAGGGTACCCATTCCTGTCTCAGAGAAGATTGGAAATAGGGAAACTCAAGGACAAATACAAACTATCTTTATAGATTTTCCAGTTTTATTAAATTTGGTCTAGTCGAGGATATTTTGCTTCTTATATTTTAGAACCTTTTAAATACGAAGACATGTTTTATTTTATTTACTCTATTACACATTGATCTGTATGTATTATAAATTACACTATAACTTATGTTATTCTTGTGAATTCTGTTATAATTAAATTGAATATTCATTTACAGAAAAGTATATTATTATAGAATAAAAATTTTGTATATTACTGATTTTTTTACTGTGTAGCAACTTAGTTGTTGATTTTTTTATATTTCATTAATATCATATTACATTTGTTTCCTTATTGAGCATAGTAATATAATAGTGGGACATTTTCATTAAAAATAATATATTTACTCAATAATATATATTAAATTATTCAAGCATTTATTTTTTTGTAATAAGACCATATTTAATTTCTTTTAGCAATAATTTTTCATATTATAATTTAGGGATCGTATAAACATTTTAAAAATGTATCGTTTTAATAATATGTTTTTGAGTCATCATCCTGTTATAATAATATGTTACAATTACTATTAATTAGTATATTATCAAAAGAGATTTATTGCATTTAGCAACGAAACATTACTTATAATAATTTTTTATATATAACTACAATGTAACAAATGGTTGGCCTGTTACATTGATGGACTGCCAACTTATTTTTTTAAATTTATAGATTATCTACGTTGCGCCAATGAAGGCCTTGGCTGCGGAAATGACCGCCAACTTTGGCAAACGTTTGGCCCCTTTAGGGATTGCAGTGCGCGAATGTACCGGCGATATGTCCCTCACTAAAGTGGAGATGTTGCAGACTCAGGTATCTCTTAATATTATGTAATTAACTTTGTATTATTTATTATTGTATGTATTATTTATTCTTAGTTTATAGGTACGCAATGTAGAATCGCATTTTCCCAATCTGTACAAATCTGTAGAATTAATGATCAAATATACTTAACTTATCATTTTTAGCTACCCATTTTAATTAAAAACCAAAATTTATTACTATCGTTTTTGGAATTGAAAACTGTTTTTTTGTTAATTGCTATTGAAGATCAAAAATTATTGCGAAAGTATTATGTAGTTAAATTTTCTATTTTAACATAATTATTGATCTTAAAAGTACATTTTTAATTTTTATGATTATTTTCTTATAAAACAATTGACACGTTTTTTATTTATATTGATGACATTTCCTAATGAATCATTATGTATATCTTATTATCTTGGCCATTACTAAGTTAACATTGTTTCATTATTTGCTGTTTTAAATGAATTTAATAATTATATTTAATTGTTAAATTTGAGCAAGAATAAAACCGTACAAAATAGAGTTATAATTTTATGTTAAATCAAATTACTGGAAGAAATCAACTATTTACACTCATTTTTAAACGCTGCTACTAAGGGAGATATATTTTTAATTGGCTAACCATTGTCGCTACTAAACTTACATATACAATCTTACAATCTATGCAAATCATCTTTATGAAATAAATGCCCCCTTTATTTCTGCTACAATCAGATGCTAGTAACTACTCCCGAGAAGTGGGACGTCATCACACGAAAGAGTACCGGGGACGTCACCCTCGTCCAGATGGTCAAACTGCTCATCATCGATGAGGTCCATCTGCTGCACGAGGACCGCGGTGCTGTCATTGAGTCTCTGGTTGCTCGGACACTGCGTCAGGTGGAATCCTCGCAGCATATGATCCGGATTGTGGGCCTTTCTGCCACCCTCCCCAACTATCTCGATGTAGCGCGCTTCCTCCGAGTTAATCCGTACAAAGGCCTCTTCTTCTTCGACTCGCGGTTCCGCCCTGTGCCTCTTGGGCAGACGTTTGTGGGCGTCCGAGCGACTAATCGATTCAAGGTGGGCAGAAATCAAAATAAGAAAGATTTTAAGGATGGAAGAAAAAACGAGAATATTTCGATATTTTTTTTGCTTTCTTTAATTTTTTAATTCGGTTGACTTTTGTCGAAAGTTTATTACTTAATAATTATAGTTACTTCTATGTTTATAACTTTATTTTAAGATAGGAAAACTATTTGATTTTTTTGTTTTATAGAAAATACATTTTTATTTGTATATTATATTTGTTTATGATTTTATTGTCTTGACCGAATATAACCGAATTTATTATTTTATAGACTCAAATGCTATCGTACATAATAATTGTTTTTATTCTGATGTTATTTTAATTTGACAATATAATTACGAGAATTATATCAATTTTTCTTTCACTATACTCCAAATGACATAAATGCGTCATCATAATAATATGTACTTATTTTAAAGTTTTTGAATCTATTTTATTGAGTTAAATTATTATTGCTTATAGTATGATATTATTATTAGCTTACATTGTTAAATTAAAACTACAACGCTATTTCTAATGAAATTCGTAAATGAAAAAAAGAGAAAAACACTGCAAACATATTTTAGCGAGCAATCATTTTGGTTAATCAATAAGTAATTGTTAAAATATAAACTATTGAACTATACATACAATGCTTTTAATACATTTATGCACAATTTAGTTTAATAAAATAGTTGTTTGGCAATGTTAGGTTGGTAATACTAAGGCATTTGAGTAATTTTGTTGGAATAATTTTGGTCATTAACTATTTACACTGAAAATTATTGTTTCTTGCAGTATTATAACTTGTAACAAAACTGCAATTTTCCATATTAATGAAAAGTGTAATTTGGAAAAAACAATTTCTATTTGGGTTTTTTTAAATATAATATTGTTTTACTGGTATTGAAATATTTCAATGTTTTAATTTCTATTTACTGTATTGTCCGTTCTATATGGAGAAATTATTTTTTGTATAATATGATTTTAATATATTATGAATATTATTATTGTGTCATTAGTATTAATTGTGTTCCTTATATTATGAGAGACTTTTAATTATTTCTACGACCAGTAATATACAATGAAATATAATATATATAATTTCGTATATAATGTATTTATATAATATGAAACGTTTGATCTACTAAATACCTGTACTTGAGAGCTACTAAACGATAACTGTTTCCACACTCGCTTTTTTGTCGATTTTATTCTTCGTTTTTGGTATTCTGTAATCTGTCGCGTGTTTAAGGGGCTTCTCATTGATATTAATTTATCATTTCCAATCTTTTATTGTTACTTTTATATATTTTGCATTCTGCTTGATTTTTGTCCGTTTCGTTGATTTCTGTTTTACTCAATTACTTCGTGTTTCTCGACCAATCCATACTACGGCAGTGATTGTCTCACTAACGTTTTGAATCAGGAGTTTCTCACTAGTGCTCTTCGACAATTACGTATAGAAATCAGGGAATGTTTTTCATTACGATTTGTGTTAGTTTTAATTATTATTACTATCGATTTATCATTCTATAACACAGGCGGCTGAGGATATGAATATCGTGTGCTACCGGAAGGTCTTGGAACAACTCAAGGAGAACGAGCAGGTGATGGTGTTTGTGCACGCACGTGGTGAGACCTTTAGAACAGCCGCCTTCATGCGCGACTTTGCTCAAACTGAAGGTGATGATCGTTTCTTCACGCCCGATCAGCAGAATCCACAGTATCGCCTGGCCCAGAAGTCGGTAGGTCATCCATTTTATCTCCACGTTTATGCTACTCAGCTTGGCTTGCTTAATTGCAAGATCAAATTCTATCACGGGATATCTTTTTTTAGGTGAATTGAGAAAAATGACTGGTACTTTATTTAACAACGCTTATCTATATAGTTTCGGTTTTGGTTATAATAAGGCAAAAAGCAAATTATGACCAACTCGTCGTGTGCTTTTATTTGTTCAAATTATCAAAAAATCAATACTATAAATTTATATAAATTATAATTCTTAAGTATTTTGTGGTGTATTTTCATCGAGTGTCTTTAATTCTTTATATATTTTATCACTTGTTGAAGACACTCCAAACGTCGTGATCAATTTCTTTTTATATACCCAATAAAGTGTTTTAACGCGTAACCTCTTTTTAAATTTATATGGGTATAGTCACAGATCTAAATTCTACTGTTAAGTTAGTATATAATTACATTTTATTCTTGATATATTATTTCCTATATACTATGTACTATGTTTTTAATAAATAATGAACTTTGTATTTAATTATTAAGTTGAAATTCTTACTGTTTACATACATCCCATGTTTTAACAGTAATTGAATTTAATGAAAAAAGTCGATATTCTGCATTTTAAATACATTTAAATTTTGTTCAATATTCGTTTATCACTGATAACCATCAATTCTTAGTATCATGTGCTGGAAATAGAAACAAAAGCGTTTAAATGTTTAAGGCAATTTTAGGGACTGGTGGTTAACGAACTAATTTTGAGAAAACCCTATTTCAATCTTTCTCATGTCCACATCCTAGGCTCAGAGTTTCCGAGACTCTATAGTCCGCGAGTTGTTCGCCCATGGCCTCAGCTGCCACCACGCGGGCATGCTTAGAGCTGATCGTAGCCTCGTGGAACGTCTCTTCGCTGAGGGTCATGTCCGTGTTCTCGTTTGCACTGCTACGCTCGCCTGGGGTGTTAACCTCCCGGCACACGCGGTTATCATCAAGGGAACACAGATCTATAACGCGGAGAAGTCTTCTCTGGTTGATCTTGGCATCCTCGATGTCCTCCAGGTACGTGGCCGATCAACCATCCGTTGAAATTATATTTTGTTCAACATGTTGTTCGAACCAAGTTTATGTTCTCTGCAAGTAAAGTTACTGACACAAAAAATCAAATGTGCGTGAAGTTTTTTTCAACCAAAAAGTGTTTCCCGTAACTGACATATTCAATGTTTTTTGCCTATTGTTGACTATCTCATTAAATCTCTACAAAATAGTGAACTTCTTATTCCCATTAGAAACCGTTAATTTTTTCAGAAATAACTGTTGATCTATTGGTCGATGTTGCTAGTCTTCGTGCTATTGATTATGAAATCCCACACAACCAAATATGCATTGTTGACCTATTTCTCGAAGAAAACACAAAGCTCAAACCCGATCATTTCAGTTTTATCGTAAAACCAGAAGTCATTGGTAATATTCGCACTTTTTTGTGACATCTCTCATTTATATACATGCGATTTTCTATCAACAGTTATATTTTTCTTAATACTCAAATGACTGATGCTCAAACGAAAAAATGGTGGCTAATGAGTGACCTATAAAAGATACTATTAAATGGAGACCACCGTTGTTACAAAACCTTTCCAGTATAAATCTTTATAAATATGAGATGTTATTCTTCCTGGCATACACTGAGAGAGTGGAAGAATATCAGTGGGACATTCCCTTGTGCTGAACTTTCACTGTCCATCCCTTCCACGCAGCAATGCGGATCTAGAGAGAATTTTCAACTCTCATATAATCTTATCAATTTAGGCAGGTCATATTTTGTACACAATTTTAACGTTCGCTGTTTGCATTTTCAGTGGTCTTTTTTTATTATTACATGTTTATTTACATTATGTAAATTTGATTATATTATATTGTTTATAGATTATTCACATTCTCTTATGAGCTTTTATTATATTCACTTATCTATTTTATGTTTATATTCATGCTAGATGAAAATACGATTTCCGGGATATGTTTTTATGAATAATTATGGTCCTTACAATGTTTATTTATATGTCTTTTATAAATAAAAATGGATTTTTTTAAACTATAATTAGGTAACCAGAAATTTCTTAGATTTCAGCCTACAGAGATTTAATTTTTAGACTAATAATTGAATAAGTAGAAATTACATAATATTATATGCAGTGGCGGATTTAGAGGGGTAAATTTCTTCATTTAAACTAGAAAGTAAAATCCAGATGAGATTAAAATACAATTTGGTAATAACTGTAATTCGATAAATTATAGTTTCCACGCCACCCCCCCCCTTTTTCTAAAATGCTGGATCTGGCCCTGATATGTTTAGCTTCATTTTCACGTATTCTTTTATTATTTAGTTTGACAGTTTTTTTTCACTTTGAAAGTTATCGAAAAGAGGATTTTAAGATTATTATGTTTCATTCAGTCTCTTCAATTATTATTCACTTGCAACTAAAAACATTTTTACTGTTTTCGATTGAAGGTTTGAATCGCTAATATCATTGTGTACAAACTTTTATAACTCTAAATTTATCATTCAAATTTAAATACATCTATGTTATATAGGAGGTCTTAAAGACTATGCATTGTGTTATCTACGAATTTTAATATCCATATTATATTAACATTAAAAATACTTTCTGCTAGCGAAATATCGACAACATTAAAATTTTATTATTCGATTGTTTACTTTAGTGTTTTTATATTTACGTTTTATTAAAGATATTGTTCATGTACCATTAACGTATATTAAAATTAAAATCAGATAATATTACATCTGAATGTCATAATTTACTGGGGTTTTTAGTTTCTAAATGAAAAAGGTATTTAAAGTAACAACCTTATTTTCAGAACGCTACTCTATAATAATATGTCTTGCGTTTGACAAAACCTTAATCTTATCTTAAAACCTGATGGATCGATAACAAATATTTCTATCGTTGGATTGAAATATTATATGATCTGTGTATGATTATCTTATTGTGTATCATAATAGTGTTATAGCTTTCTTTGAAAAAGTATAAAATCACCACAGGTTCCTCAAGTTTACTCGTTCTTGTAGTTTATTTATTTGTAAAACTTACAGCTGCTGCGAGTTCAGAAACCTAATTTAGCTTTCTTTAATGAGTAATGGATAATAAAGCCTCTGCTAATATTCCAAATTATTGATCTTCTGTGAATTCAGATTTTTGGTCGCGCTGGCCGCCCCCAGTTTGACAAGATTGGATTTGGCACAATCATCACCTCGCATGACAAGTTGGGTCACTATCTAGGTCTTATAACTCGGCAGAATCCAATCGAGAGCCAGTTTATCGCCAGTCTCACGGATAACCTGAATGCAGAGGTGTGTACTTGTGCAATCATACTTAAACACATTCATTGTGGCATTTATTCTGGTTATGACACAGGAATGATTGACAATAGTTGATATATAATGAAATATTTTAATAATACATGGAAGTAGACGTAATATAATTAAGATTAATTATAAATATTATGCTTATTGTTTGATCTTCTCAATTAAAATGATTAGATAATATCATGGATTTCATACCTTGACAAAAAGTACATGTACCTAATTCATTTTAATACATATTTTTCTAAGAATACTATCTATTTTTTTATTGTTATGGTTTAAACAATTTTTAATTGCACATTTTTTGACCACAAATTTGTTTATTTTTTTGTCTTTGCACCGGCCTTTTGTTTCAGATCTCACTGGGCACCGTGACTAATGTAGAGGAAGCAGTACGTTGGCTTAGTTACACGTACCTCTATGTGCGCATGAAGAAGAACCCTATGATTTACGGTGTGCCCTACTCAATAATGGAGGTATATAAAGCTTTTGTTCCCATTTGTTGCTTTTGTGCTAGTATAATACTTAAAGTACTTAATAGTTAGGTATAGCGTGACTACTATTCTTTTTTCTATTAAGCCAGGGGTGATACTGCTCCTATATTTCCAATACTTTTAATGAAATTCCAGTATTTTTGAGAAGCAGTGGTATCACCCTGCGATTGTTATCATTCTTGAGATGTGTTCAAAAATGTAATAACATTTGTTGGGGGGGTCATTTGATATAGTTTAAAGTAGCTAATTGTGTTATATATTACAATATATTATGTTATATCCAATACCTTTCGACTCACTCATTTACCATTATTATTTTTATATATTATTTCTAAATATGTATTAGCCTTAGCTTTTGATGATTCACTCCTAATCATAGGACTGGAATAATAAGATACAGACTGCAAATAACTTAGAAGAAATAGAAGAAATAGATGATAACAAATATTACAATACATAAGCCTTGCTTCTAAAACTATTAATACAATTTGCAATAATTATCAAACAGGTTACAAACCAGATATAAAATTAACATAAGACAGTTTTATACTAGATCTAAAAGAAAACAATCAAAACTGCGGAGAAATGTGTGAGTTTTATGATAAGAAAATGGCATTAACTAAGTGAAGTACACTTATTAAAATATGTGTTAATTTTGTATCGAGATTATTACCTACTTTATTTATTGACCTAAGCTAAATATGCCACAAAATTCTTTAATTTTAATAACATAGAAATCACCGATATTTAAACACAATAAATTCTCTATGACGAAAATTACATATATGATAATATAATTACATAGACAATTTCGTTATAGGCAATATAATTATAATATATAACGTTCTAACATTCTTTCTTTACATCTTTCCGGCGTTGAATGTGCAATTTTGACATTAACACATCAATGGTACTTTTCCTAGCGGTCTGCTTATTAACATACCAATGTTTTGCTCTACCTTTGGAAACATTTTTACATGGTTTAGGGAACAAAGAATTCAAATCTTCAATTTTATTCATGTGTTATCAAATTATAATAACAGCAACTCTATTACCTAATAATAATTTCTTTGCCACTAATAAGGTAGTGAAAACAATCAAAATAATTATTAGGAAGGTATTTTAATCATAAAATTATCAAGTTATTATCAATTACAAATTACTCATTAGCTATCAGGCTTCAATTTAATTTAAACGATTTTTTTGTTATATTTGGTTAGTATTTGATGACAATTTGTACGTACTAAATATAGGATTCCAATGCTCAAGCTCTCCAGAATACTGGCAATCGTATTTATCGCAGGGGCCTACTCAAGAATACTTATAATCACAATTTCCGTTTGCGCGACCAACTCACTCCAGCCTCTCACAATTTCTAATTTCTCTCATAACTTATTATTTTCATCCATGGAGATTTCAAAATCCCAATTCAAATCAAATTCGAAAAGGCACACTCAGGCAATTTACAAAACATCACACCAAAATTGATAACTTCAAAAAGATCGCAAAAACTTAATTCCATTAAAAGATAAAAATCAATTCTCTCCATTAAATATCTAGCATCACATCGACGTACAGTAGCATAAATCAATATAATTTTCCACAAAACATACATCAATAAACGTATAAATAATTGTCATATGGGAACACATGTATATAATTCAAAAGCTTCAACAAGACAGTTGCTATGTCCGGAATTATCTGAAGCATTCATTGGTTGTTTCAAATCGTTGTGTTATTTAGCTTTAAGAGATGCTTTGGGGGATTTTTTATTAACAGTTCGTGATTTAAGGAAACATACTGTTTTTCATCTGAATCTGTTTTTACTCAAAAACTTGATTTTGAAAGCTGAGGTAAAGTTTTATGTTCCCTGAATCCAAAATGATATATTAAGTGAACATAACTTCCTGTTGAAGCACTTCGCCATTTGTTCGATCAAAATATGTCATAATTTTTATCAGATCAGCCTTTTCTATTGCTAGAAAAGTTGTACTGCTTTTAGGCTGACCTGAGAGTTAAACTTTTGAACCATTGATATTAACATTCTGTTTGCTTGGGCGAATCTAATATCTCCACTGATGTTCGCGTCAGGTCTATTCAGCATGAAATACCGACGAAGAGCCGCTCTAATACATATAAGACTGGCTGGTGCATAAAATAAATTATCTTTAGTGCGTAAACAAGAATAAAAAACGAAGATAGTTATTCAGTATAGCGATAGGAATTTTTTTCAAATCAGATGATAAATTCTTTTCAACTAGAAAAATCAGAAAATCGTTTAACAATTTTGTTTGTCTGCCTCATTGATTAATGTGGGATACTTTCCTTTTCAATCTCATTTTATTAGTTCATCACATTTTATGGTTTCTCTATTAAATCAGCTTCGTTGTTTAAGTATGCAAGGAAAGAACCTGACAGCTCTTCAATATATCTATCTTCCGATTCTGATGTTACCCATTTAAAACTTCACTACTTAATCCTGATATTCACCATTTGGAACATTTCTTAAATTCAGTCTAATTAAAAATATATATTTAAACTAATTTTCTATTTACTACATAATGCCCGCTTTTTTTATAGATATCTAGCTTAGGACGATAATAGTTATATATAGATTTTTTCGGGCAACAATATCCAAATTTGTGCGGGCGCGTATTAAATTCGATATTGTTGCCCTCAAAATCTATATATTACTATTATTGTCCGAAGTTTGATATCTATAATAATATATTGCTCATTGTACATATTATGAATAGTTTTAGAAGCATTTCTTAATATGCAATACATGTTATTGTCTAGTTCTTCTAAATTATTTGCTATTTGTATATAATTATTTCATTGCAGTATTCTGATTGTTTTATTTTCTATTAATATGATTGCACAGTGAAGGTAAATCTCAATTTTATCTTGTTTATAACTATAATGATTACAATTAGATTTACATTATGTAAACTATAAATTAAACTCCTACTTTTTGTTAAAAAATTCCTATATTATGCGCTATCTTTTATGAATCTTGAATGATTATTTTTGTGATATCTGACAAACTTTAATAATATTTTATTAACACATTTTGTTTATCGGATATTATGTATTATTATCCTAAATTTAAATATATTACTGGCATTATTTTTGAAGTTCTGATCTTTCATTTTTGTACAAGCAATAAACAAAATATAATATTATTGGATTTTATAAAATCATTTAGTGTATATAATTAATTGACGTTTTTTATAGATTAGTTTTAAATTACATAATGTATGTATTTTATTAAAACAAAATCAAAAATCAAATAAAGGTACAATGAATACATATACTAATCTATTTTTAAGAAAGACTTGTCTTTTTTCAGTACGAAGTTTAAATTTATGTAAGGGGAGCATAGGTGAACAGATAACATTTTTGAGAAGTCAGTTTCATATAATATGGTTGAGTAAACAATAATATTTACAGAGCGATATTATAATATCATAGTTTAAGCTACGGAATTGAAAAATGTAGGAGCAAATGCACCTGATTGAACTGGGTCCTTCCTTTCGTTCCTAAAAATGCGGTTATCTTTTGCTTAAAAAACAGACCGGAATATGAGCTATTGCTCATACTGGAACGAAAAATAAAATTCCAGGATATAAAACTTGAATACAAACATCTAAGATTTTAAGATAATTAAGCTTGTACGCGATTTTTTAATAGAAATAGGGATCAAAATAATTGCGCCAACATAAAGGAAATTAATTTTAGGAGCTAATACATTCTATGCCTTTTTATAGTCAGCGGAAGTGATAGATGGTATTGATCGTATTACTTTAATTTATGTAATTGAAACTATACAATTGCATATATTACTACACGTATTATTCCAATTAAAATATATTCTATCAAAACTTAATAACAACTTGAAAAAATATAAATTTGTTTGTTTTTCGTTATATAAGTGATTTACGTGATATTAATAGTTATATATTATATCCCGTTTCGTATTTTGTAAATATTATCAATCTGTCTAAAATGAAAAACTAATATATAAGATGCTACTATACCTAGCTCTATCTTTTTACCTGCAACATATTTAAAAATACAACGCTTAATTATCGACACATATTTTTAACACGTGATCTGTAATCTTGTTGAGTGGATTTTCTGTCTGTATTTACGCTGCGGTCATTATTTAATCGCCTCAATTATGTTCGATCCTTATAGACAGACCCAGAACTTTGTGTGCACCGCGAGGATCTGATTCGAAATGCGGCCCGGAATCTGGATCAAGCTCGGATGATCCGATTTGACGAGAGGACTGGCTATATGGCCCCCACAGACCTGGGCCGCACTGCTAGCCACTTCTACATCAAATACGACACGGTTAACATGCTCAACGAGTACTTCAAGGCCGAGATGATGGACGCAGACATCTTCGCTATGGTCGGTCGGTCGTCGGAGTTTGGACAGATTAAGGTGGGTGTCTTTTAAAACTGTTTATAATTATATGCTGCTATTCAGGTCTGGACCTAATTTGTAACTATATTCTTTGTTAGACGAAAAATGTAATAGCATTAATCCTACTTGGAAACTAATGGAATCAGCACATTAGATCTGGACAGAATTATCACAGTTTTATACGAGTAGATAACTAACATTTTGAAATTAAAAGAAAACTCGGAGGGACATAATAAAACTACTTAATTGGGGAATAAAACAAATCAACTATGTGAAAGGATAATTTCCTTGTTTAAACAGTACTCATGTGTTTGTATACACTTACATTATTAGAACTGATTAACATATTATTATATTATTTGTTAATGATTTATACAAATAGATTATATTAAATTAAATATTTATTAGAAAGCTGATTAGGAAATGATGAAATTAGTTGTTAGATTACAAGACTTAGTAAATTACGTAATATAATTGGCATATTTTTGTTAAATTATTATAGACCGGGTTTTCTTAATGCAATTTTCTTATATTTTCCCTTCTTTTCTTAAATTTTTCCGGTTGTCATTGAATGTATTAATTTGTTGCTCGGATCATTTTGTAGTGGCTTCCAAAATCGATGAAAATTATCGATTTTTATATGCACCCATTTAATCAGAGTGGCCACTCATACACGAATTTTATGTATAATATACACAAATATACACAAATTTAAAAAAGTTAAGCACTATTTTTAAGTTATGACCTATTTTTATACTGTATATTTTTTTAAAATTTCTGGCATACATTTAGTATGAGTTTTTTATAGTTCTTTGATTTTTATCAATTGAAAAAAAAAATTGAAATTGTTTTTCATTATGACAGATTGATAATTTTTTAAACATGAATATTAGTTACAAAGTACAAAAAGTATTTTTTAACGAAAAAATACATTTTTCGGGAAGTAAAAATTATCTTTTTTGGGAAAATATATACACAAATAAGTTTTGAAATATATACACATTTTGTTTTCCATCTCACATGGCCACCCTGTCTTATACATTCAGGTACGGGAGGAGGAAGGAGACGAGCTCTCCCAAATGATGCACAATGTGTGCCGCGTGCACCTAGTGAAGGAGGGCTTGACGGATTCAGTGGGCAAGGTGAACGTTCTTTTACAGGGCTACATCAGTCGAGCAAACATTGGCACCTTTTCATTGGTCTCTGACTCGGCCTATATCCAGCAGAATGCCGTGCGTCTCGTCCGCTGTCTTTTTGAGATTGCTCTGCGGAGGGGCTGGCCGTTGATGGCCTCTCGTCTTCTCACACTTTGCAAGGTAACCAGACACTTGCTTATTGTTGGTTTTAACACGCGCTAGATCATTGTTCCTAAGCATTGTTTAGTACAACATATTGTATTTTAATCAAAGTCTTTTTGATTAATTAAAACTCATCTATTCTAACTTAATGGAATCTTTGCGAGAATATGTAATTTGCTTATAACTGCGATAACAAAAATAAACTATATTTAATAATGACAAATAACTTCTTTTGTAATTTTCCAGGAGTTACTGTTTATAATTTCTGAAGTTTCTGATTCTTCTAATTTTGATTTTAGACCGTTGAGCGTCGATTGTGGTGGGAGGATTCGCCTCTCTGGCAGTTTGATTCTGGCATCCGTGAACATGTTCTCAATAAGGTGGACAGTAAACGAATTACTGTTGATGATATCCGCGAGACAGAGACCCGAGAGTTGGGTGAGTTGTACTAAATGATTTCACAAATCAATATATATTTTCCACACGGAAAGCTGTTAATTTGTTGAAAATTACAGGCCGATGTTTTGGTCAACAACCATTTACTATTAGAAGGACAGAATAATTTGTTCCACAATTGACTTTATAAATTTCTTTCTAAAAGTTTAATTTTGAACTTTTTTGTGATTATAGATAGAAAAAAGTGGCATTATTAATAATTGACATATGAAGCAATTTATAATTATAACGGGTATTTTTAAATATTAATTGTTGGGAGATATTTTTTGTTAGAATGATCGTATATTTCTCAACATTATATTTAATTATTAAAATAGATTTTGTAGATATACAGGGTGACTAGAAAGTAAATGCAACAAAATAGGTAATAAAACATTTCATCAAATAATTTGTTATCACAAGTCTTTAATGTAAAGATGGTTGTTATTCAGTGAACTAGTTCGCAAAGCACGATATCTATCCTTCATCAGTGCATCGATTTCTCCTGAATTTAGTTCTTAATTATTAAAAATGGCTTAAAATATGCTATTATCTTCAAACATGTTTTTTGTATTACTTCCACTCTCGATTGATAGGCACTGGAGGATTTTAGGGGAATATTAAAATCTAAAAAATTAAATAAATGAGGGTTACATTTTGTTTCCGCCAAAAACAATTCGAATACATGCAACACACGTCAATACACAAACCTGGCTACGAATAAGCACTACTTTTTCAGATTGGAAAGTATCGTTTTTTCTATGTGATGTCGTTTTTTAGATATCAGTTACCTATTAATATATTTTTATTTTATTCAGTTTTAATATAAGTTCGATATTATCTCTTATTCTGGCGAAGTATGTTTTTTTACTGAAGTTTCGTGGTATCAACCAGTTTACGAATTAAATTATGGAGGCATTTCCACTCTTTGATATAAATTTATGTTTTGGGATATGTCAGTAAGTAACATTCCGAATAGCTAAATACATTTGTACAATTTGTGGTAAACATTGCAAGAATTAAATGGTTAGACTGACTCCGAAAGAATGATATGTAATAAACTATGTGTTATAATAAATGTATTATTGAAGTTTTTATATTATGTTAGATGTATTGCATTCTACGTTTACTTTGTCAATATCCTGTGTAATATACTTACTATTTATCCAGGATTCCTGATTCAGGACCAGGGATCAGCCGCGGCCCTACGTCGTATCGCCTTTGCCCTGCCACGGGTTGATCTGGCCACAGAGATTCAGCCCATCACCCGGTCTATAGTGCGCCTTCGTCTCAGTCTCACGCCGGACTACACCTGGTCTGACCGTTGGCATGGCGGTGGGCCCGAGGGCTTCTGGATTTGGGTGGAGGACCCGGACAACGCCCACATCTACCACTCGGAGTATTTCGCCCTGTCCAAAAAGCAGGTGGTGCGTGGCGAGACCCAAGAGCTTGTATTCACAATTCCCATCTTCGAACCGCTGCCCAGTCAGTACATGGTTAGGTGTATGAGTGATCGTTGGCTAGGGGCGGATTCCGTACATCCTATTTCCTTCAAGAGGCTTGTGTTACCTGAGGCGCACCCACCGCATACTAGTAGGTCCCTGTTCTAATTCTTCACGAGTCATAGTATGTTTTTTTTTTCAATGTATTACAGACTGTTCCTCGTGTCTTGAAAATTCTTACATTTCAACTTGATCTTATTTAAGCGACGAATGAAAATTTTAAAAATTAAATGAAATACCAGAATAGACCTCCAATTTAAATTTTCTTGTGTGAAATCTTGTGAATAAAGTTATAATGCTCAATATAATTTATTAGTTTGGCTCTTCCTCTAATCCTTTAATGGTAGTTGGAACCCGTTTCAATCTTACATATATTATAATTGTATTAGATATGCTTCTGAATATCTCAAATCTACTGTAGTCTAAACTCTTTAACGATCTCTTAAATTGTTTTATGGCTAACCATTTTTTAGCTAACCCAAACAATTATCCTTATAGCAGCTATTAAGACATATTATGAAACTAATTGTATATATAACTGTGTTTATTATTAATTTGTACTTCTTGTTAGATATTTTTTACTTACGTAATATATACCTAAGTAGTATAGCATCACATAATATTATATCTTGTGTTTCTCCTTTACTTGCATAATATTTTCTTTTATCAATATCTTTCATCAATCTTTTTCCACTATCGGTCACGATATAATGGGATATAGGATTAAATATGTAAATCATGAATTTTCGTCTAAGTGAACTAGCGGAATGCGGTTTGAAAAATGAAATATTTATTTAATATTATTAATGAAATATTTATAATATTTATAACCCCATTCATTTGGTAATCACAAAGTTATATTATGTATTATTAGCTTATAACCATACCGCAAAATTAAAAATAACCAATTTGAAATTTGTAACAAATTAAGTTAACGTTTATCATTCTAACTATGTGAATACGTTACTTGAAGCTATCTACTTTTTAAAAGAGACCAAATTCAAGCTAATTTTACATTACATTTTACATGTAAAATTAGCTTGAATTTGGTCTCTTTTAAAAAGTAAATAGCTCCAAACATAGTAAGAAATTGAGAGACAATCAACGTAAAAAAGGATATAGATAAACATACATTGTTTAACTATAATATACGAATATACATCTTATTTCTCTCTCACCTCATACCTGTAGATCTGCTGGACCTGCAGCCACTGCCGGTCACCGCTCTGAAGAACATGCCCTTGGAGATGCTCTTTCCCTACACGCACTTCAACCCCATCCAGACCCAGATCTTTCACACACTCTACCACTCCGACAGGAACGTCTTACTGGGAGCTCCCACGGGTTCTGGCAAGACTGTCGCGGCAGAACTTGCTATTTTCCGGGTCTTCAATGAATTCCCCAAGAAAAAGGTGGGTTTACTCTTTGGTCAGTGTAACTATGATATTATACAATCCTTAAATTGTGTGTAAGGAGAGGGGGGCTTTCGACTTTCTCAGTCGTTATTGTGCCAAAAATAAGAAGTATGTAAACTTATAGCTTGATGACTTCACTGTGCTATTCGTTGACATACATGTATAGGTGTACCTTGATATTAAAACGGTTTATTTCTATTACGTCAGTTTGAATATACTACTATACATAGTAAGGCTTACTATTTAAACAAAAATCATTTTGATGTTCTTACCAAAATAAAATTATTGTATTGTGTTGTAAACTCGTGGCCTGTAGCACTCTTGAGAGCCAAAGTGCTTTTCTAACTAGAGTGCCTCCACTCCGAGGTTTATAATATATGGTTGTATGGTATGCTCAACAATTGCATATTGTTGTAATATATTTTATGCTTAAGTTCGATTTTTCATGGACTCGTTCATGGACTAAAAGCTTGACGGATTCAAAATCTCGAAATGAACATAAGTAAGAAATTATAACGAATATTGCATCTGAACGATGTAAAATATATTACGAAGAGTGTTATACACTTTGTTTTATGATATTTATACACTGCTTTCAATGCCAGGTTTCGTGACTCTATTTCACCGGGAAAAGGAAAATTAATAACAGCATAGTATTTGCCAACGAGGACTTCTATGCATAATATTTAGATGCTATAGATGCAATATTAAGAAGTTCTTGATTAAACATCTGAATGAGAGGGTGTTAATAAAACATTTATTTTCCATGAATAAAGACGTGTCGTTTTTTTATATATTTTTAGAGTTCCCTTTCTTTATTTGCCTTTCTCTTCTATTTACAGTGCGTATATATCGCACCGATGAAAGCGCTTGTACGTGAGCGAATGAATGATTGGAGAATACGATTTGAAAAAAAATTGGGAAAAAAGTGAGTTGCCATTTCGTCGTAATTTATCAGTATGTATAATATTATCTATTTTGTTTTAGCAAAAATATTATCTCTTTGTTTTGTTATTTCTAAATGCTCATAATAGAGCTCTCAAAATCGAATAAAATAAACTACAATAAAAAATTATTATAAATTTAACGATAGTTTCTTATTAAAATTTTCTTCAGTGTTAATCCGATTTGTCTTATATAGAGCGAAAATAAGGCTCGCTAGCACTATTTTTAAAATAAGTATCTGTCTTAGTTTCCTTGCTCAAGTTTTGAAGTTAAACCATGCGATATATGTATATATTATATAGACGCTACAAATGATATATATGATCACATACAAATTTTTATTAGTATTTGTCATGTTAGTTTTTATTAAATTCTCAATCTATTCTTCTGCTTACAAACCAACCAGGGTTGTTGAGTTGACTGGTGATGTCACCCCTGATATGCGCGCAGTCGCTCAAGCTGATGTCATTGTTACAACCCCTGAAAAGTGGGATGGAGTGAGTCGGAGTTGGCAACAGCGCTCCTACGTCCAGGATGTTATCCTTATTGTCATCGATGAAATCCACTTGCTCGGGGAAGATAGAGGTCCCGTGCTAGAGGTAGCTTTAACTTTGAATTATTATTTACGTTGTGTTAATGTTTTCTTTTATTACAGCCCTATAGAGTAACGAGGAACATAATGTAAACTCATTGCTCTGTGGTAATAATAATATTTTTATTACCTCTCTTCTTTAATTTGATATCTTCTACCCATTCTTTAGGTAATTGTATCCAGGACAAACTTTATTTCGTCCCATACAAAACAATCAGTTCGTATTGTCGGCTTGTCTACTGCACTGGCCAATGCGCGTGACCTGGCTAACTGGCTTGGGATTGGCTCTGCTGCAGGCCTGTTTAACTTTCGTCCTTCAGTACGTCCAGTTCCGCTAGAAGTGCATATTCATGGATATCCTGGGCGACATTACTGTCCCCGAATGGCTACTATGAATAAGCCAACTTTTCAAGGTAGGTTCAATTATCCTATCATCTAGAGTAGGATAATATTATATCCTAGGATTCGAATGCTCAGTGTCTAATACAATTTATGGAACGTCTTTATTCAAAAGTGTTTATATAAATTTTAAATGACAAGATAGAACCAAGAATATATTTTCGCATCTTCTCATCAGTAGATTACAGAAGAAATAATTATATCGAATTGATGATACAATTATAAAATTATGTAATGAATCAAGTGAACACGGATAGATGTACGAGAGTACAGCGAGTAGGGGGAACTAGTTCATCATCAAACATAATATCCAACAGCTTTTTGCTATCACAGTCTCAAAGACACATTCAACTTTGACAAAAATAAATAATGCTTTCTTTACTTTTAATGCTTTCTGACTTTTTACTAATGCTCTTCTCGTAACTATTTGTAATTATGCTTCTAGTCACCTTTCAAATGTCTTTTTACTTTGAAATTGTGAACATCTGACATCCAATTCCTTTTCGATAACACTTATCGCCATATCGATGAAGTAGTCATGGGTAACAAGAAGCCTCTTGGTCCGGATTTAGTTGTCTTCTTTATTTTACTATTGATCTTATTGTCTCTTATACTCGCCTTTATTTATTTAATTAACAATCTACTGAAGAGAAGGCGCAAAATATAATGATCTTGACTATTTGCGTTTTAAAATTCCCAAATGGAACTGATTTATTTAAACGGTAATTGGTACTTTCATAGATATTTGCTATACTTTATAATATATTATGTTATTGGCAATATACTGAATCACGCGATTGCCTAATACACTCGGCAATGTGTACAGAGTAGTGATAAATTTGGTAGATTGCCTGGTTAAATTGGCAGTAGAAAAGCTGCCTAGTATAAGGGACCAAGCAGTATATTATTATACGTTGCCTGTTTGTTTTCAATTTCTTTCAGCAATAATTGATCAAAACAAGAATATAGTCAAGTGAAGTTAGTTTACTGATTGAAGTTCACTACAGCTAGTATTATAAACTACACATGAAAAGTTATTTAGTTATTGATATACACAATTCCATATATTTACTTGCATAGAAATGAGCGAGGGACCGGAGAAAAATTATTGAAAACCTTGAATAAATCCAACGTAACAAGGGGCCAAATTCAACGTTGATGCAAAAGGAGAAATATGACCCCATCCCAAAGCTTGTTCTGAAACTTCAGAGTCCTGGTTTATAAAAAAACTAAGATGTATTACGACTATCTTAATTAAATGAATACTAGATTTTGGAAAAAAGAGTTTATAACATAACAGTAATAAAACTGAAAAAGAAAGATTGCGTCTAAAGATTTGTTTATGCAGAAGAGCTGTTCTATGTAAACAATAATATCCATCTTGCGAAAAAACATGCTGGTCGGGATACAATGGAGAAGTAAATTTATAGAGGACACGCTAATGTAGCACGAGAGTATATCATGCTGTATCTCCAGTTATGTGAAACTTGCTACTTGATGAAAAGTAGTCTTAGAAACTGGTGGTGAAACCAATCGTCCCAAATATTACGAATTCCCGTTGTCAGGTTGATCTGATCGATATGCAGAGCCAATCAGATTGGCTTTACAAGCATATTATTCTAAACAACCAGGATCACTCGACTACTGCGGCCACTTAAATCTAAAACAGTTGTTCAGAAGTTGCATTTCAACTAGTTGGTAACTTCTGTGATAAAGGCGCTTCGCTCTTCTTGCAAAGTGATAATGGTCGTGATACTTTACCAATAAAGTAATACAGAATATTTTTCAAATGTAGCCTGAATGTTACTCGGTACACGGTAAATCCATCGGCAAAATAACAGAAATAACAAAATTATTTTGCCTATGGCACTTAATAACCTCGTCACTCTAAATCTCAAGGATTCTTTGAATGAGTCAATCGAGATATAGAAGCTGCTTACTTATTGGTAGAAGGCGAACAAATGTACAAGATTGTCTGAAGGGTTGTGCTTTATACAATGGCAAAAAAACACGTTTAATCACTTTGGTGTCGGAAGATTCCCTTATGAAGCAGCATTCTATGGTCAAAATGGAATTAGTTTAAATGGTTTTGTCTAGATTGCCATTTTATGTTATATTGATTATTGTTTTTGGTTATTTTAGTTATTGTATTACTGATATCCAAATGAGTAGTATAAAATGTAAAATGCTTAAAGTTAATAAAATGTTTACATTCTAGCTATTCGAACTCATTCACCGGCTAAACCAGTTTTGGTTTTTGTATCGAGTAGACGACAAACGAGACTCACTGCTTTGGATTTAATCGCCTTTCTGGTAGCTGAGGATAATCCAAAACAATGGGTTAACATGCCTGATGCGGAAGTAAGTATTAAAAACATTCTTTCGTTGCAAACTATAGGTTTTCCCATTCAAATTTGAATGATAGGGCAGGCAAATCGGAAATAGGTCATTCAAATTCGACATTAGTAATTCAAGTTCACAAACTTACCTTTAGTGTGATGCAAATAGGAATTTAGGGGATTCAAATTCGTTTAATTTCATTCAAATTAGACAGTATAGGTAATTAAATTTAGACAAATATTGTTGTCGTCAATAAATTACAAATTATAATGCGTATTATATAATATTATATAATATGTAATTATTGAAGTAAATAGGTATGTAAACCAATAATATTTATATAGTTTATTTAAAGATTATATTGAAGCTCCTTTAATTTATTATCCGGGTTATGACAGGTAGCTAATATTCTATTTATAAAATTGTGCAAATTTCGATCAAAATTTATAGATTAATTATACTGTAGATATACATGTACATTGGAACTGTATTGATTACAGAGTAATTTAATTTCGTACTTTAGCATTTTCGAGCGATACGGCTAGTGACTAGCATTTTCTAAAAATTGCAGAAATAATCCGGGAGCCCAGAGGCTCCAGCCTAATGGAACGAGGTCCCAACAATCAACCCCCTAAATGTTTTAGTACTAACATCCCACATCATGAAACTGAATGTCTGCCGTTGCATAGCCAGTTCTTTAGT
>JAYRBW010139357.1:0-15243 GCA_036023295.1 Invenusta paracnida
ATGCGTTCTCCATGTGTTCACGATCACTTCCTCATGTGTTTCTAATGCGTTCTCCGTGTGTTCCCAATGACTTCCTCGTGTGTTTCTAATGCGTTCTCCATGTGTTCAGGATCACTTCCTCATGTGTTTCTAATGCGTTCTCCGTGTGTTCCCAATGACTTCCTCATGTGTTTCTAATGCGTCCTCCGTGTGTTCCCAATGACTTCCTCATGTGTTTCTAATGCGTTCTCCATGTGTTCCCAATGACTTCCACGTGTGTTTCTAATGTGTTCTCCATGTGTTCAAAATGACTTCCTCATGTGTTCCCAATAACTTCCACGTGTGTTTCTAATGCGTTCTCCGTGTGTTCCCAATGACTTCCTCGTGTGTTCCCAATGACTTCTTCGTGTGTTTCTAATGCGTTCTCCATGTGTTCACGATCACTTCCTCATGTGTTTCTAATGCGTTCTCCGTGTGTTCCCAATGACTTCCTCATGTGTTTCTAATGCGTTCTCCATGTGTTCCCAATGACTTCCTCATGTGTTTCTAATGTGTTCTCCATGTGTTCCAATGACTTCCTCGTGTGTTCCCAATGACTTCCTCATGTGTTTCTAATGATTTCTCTTTGTGTTCAAAATGACTTCCTCATGTGTTTCTAATGTGTTCTCCATGTGTTCCCAATGACTTCCACGTGTATTTCTAATGTGTTCTCCATGTGTTCAAAGTGACTTCCTCATGGGTTCCCAATGACTTCCTCATGTGTTCCCAATGACTTCTCATGTGTTCCCAATGACTTCCTCTTGTGTTTCTAATGATTTCTCTATGTGTTCAAAATGACTTCCTCATGTGTTTCTAATGTGTTCTTCATGTGTTTCCAATGGCTTCCACGTGTTTTTCTAATGTGTTCTCCATGCGTTCTCCATGTGTTCTCCATGTGTTCCCGATGCGTTCTCCGTGTGTTATCCATGCGTTCTCCATGTGTTCCCAATGCGTTCTCTATGTTCTCCATGTGTTCCCGATGCGTTCTCCGTGTGTTCCGAATATGTTCTCCATGTGTTCATCATTTGTTCCCAATGCGTTCTCCATGTGTTCCCGATGCGTTCTTCATTTGTTCCCAATGCGTTCTTCGTGTGTTCCCGATGCGTTCTCCATGTGTTCCCGATGCGCTCTCCATGCATTCTCCATGTGTTCACAATGTGTTGTCCATGTGTTCCAAATATGTTCTCTATGTGTTCCCAATGCGTTCTCTATGTGTTCCAAAAGAGTTTGTTCTCAATATTTTCTCTTATGTGGTTTTTTTTCGTGTGTTCCCAATTCGTTCTCTGTATTGTTTTCTTCGTGCATTCTACGTATGCTTACAATGCGTAATTCTCGTGTTCCGTGTACGTTCTCCATGTGCTTTCAATATGTTCTAATTTGTTTTCCATATGTTCATATTGCGATAACCGTATTTTTAAACGAGTACCTACTCTTTTTTGAAAATCATTCTTTTTGTGCTCTTCCTCTTACTGCACTTATTATTAAATTATAGAGGGTATGAATAATCTTAACTGTATCAAACTGGTCCTCTCTATGTACAGAACCGACTTTCCAACCCGCTGCATCCAAACTCTGAACCAACACGAAGGCGAGGTTTGGCTCTGTCGCTTCTCTCCCAGTGGCAGTCACCTAGCAACGGGAGGCAAGGATGGCAACGTTTACATCTGGGCTGTGGATCGTCATGGACACATGGTTGCCAGGGAACACGTTATCCTTCTCGACCAAACACACGACATTCAACACACTGTACCCGTGCGCATGCTTGCTTGGTCACCGGACTCAACCAAGTCAGTTTTCTTACTTTCCTTTGACTCCAGTTTTTGTCAAAACTACCGCATTTAGAATTTTATTATATTTATTAAGCAAATATTTTTGGTTATTGAGCTAACTAGAAATTAGTATAATAGACCATACAACAATACGTTTAGATTATTAATGACTTTCTTTGCCTTTAATTTTTTAAATTAAAATTATTATGCATATATTTAGGTTTATTTGATCGACCAAGATATGTAATTTTTGTCACATTTCAACACTTGTAAAATATTGGATTTTGTACAATAACTACAGATAAATAAAGATGATCATTCTTTCTAGTAGTCATTTTTATTCAAGTGAGTATTTGAACGTATTGCTCATATTTCATTGCATATTAAAGATACTTTAAAGCACTATTTAGACGGATGTGTTTTATTCTCCATATATCCTGATTTATTTCTGCTTTTGTTCCGTCTACAAACTTTATTAAAACGATACACCATCGATCGGTATTGATTTCTCTCCAGACTGGCCGTCTGCGCTGGTGAAGATCAATCCTGGGTGGAGGTGTATCGACGACCCAATTGGGAGCGCGTCTGTCGAGTGCAGGTGCATGAAGAGGATCTCTACACATCCGCTGTCTTCCTATCTGACAGTCGACGTCTCGCTTTTGGTGGACTCAAGGGTCAGACCTACGTCATTGTGAGTCTTCTAGGGTTTACTCACTTTTCTGATAGTCCATTATTGTATTATAGTGTCCGCATTCTATTTGTATGTCCAATTCGATGCAGCAGAATCTTTCTCAATATTGCTTTGAAGTAGTAATATTTTGCAACAATATTGTAGAATATTTTATTGATATACCGGACGGTACAGAAACATAGTTTTTGTTCATCCTGTATTTTTTCTGTCTCTCAATCTACAGTCATTTTTAAAGAATCAAATCAAAATGTATTCTAATGTTACTTTGAAAATATTCACTAAACATATGTATAATTAAGTCGTGTCTAAACGAGCAAGTTTTTTTCTACGAACCTGTTCATATTTCCGAATCACCCGTCTACACAATCGAACTGGTTCGTCGATTCAAATCTAATTATCAAACGTGTTTGATATTTTTATTTGAGTTGGCAAAAAAACTCAACGTCTCATTGGCTGAGTGTAACCACAAAATAACTGCTGATTTTAGAAGGTGAAATCCACTAAACGGGGAATTACTACAACAGGCGATATATTAGGTATGCCGTATGTTATAGGTAGTTTTTACATTATAAGCTACGACCCCTATGTTCGTATAGTGGCATGGCGGTAAATTGTTGCTAGTTATTACTAAATACAGAGTTAAACACTAGTGCTGAGGAGTATGCCTGTTCATATCACTGAAGCCTACATCGATAGAAAGTTTCTCAAACGGTTAATATAGATATGCAAATTAGATGGGGTGCTATAGATACACAACAATAACAGGCGCATACATGCACTGAAAATTCAAGAGACATACATATGTAGTAAACATGGACAATTCAAGAAATGAATGTGCATATGTAGTAGATCGCATTTTTATGCACACAGAGAATTTATAATAATAGAATATATGCTTTTAAGTTAAAATTTGAGTACATCACTATATACATTTAGTAAGCAATGAGAAAACAGAATTATATTTAGTTCGTCGAACCAGTCTTATCGTGTAGACACACATTTTATTCGAATAAGTTCCGAAAAAAATACTCGTTTATAGACACGGCTTTAAACGATAGAAGTCACTTTTCAGTCCTAACTCAGTAAATTTATATAATTAATCATTTAATATGGTATAAATTATATTTATCATCTAGCATAGGGGTTTGCTCTATATTGTTTAACATATTTTTATTTCCCAAAATTGATAATGATTGTTATAATATTTGTTTTTCTGGAATTATGCCTGTGAATTCTCTGAGAATTTGTAAAAAAAGGAATGGTAATACTTATTCTAACTACACAGTACAATAACTCTTCTATCCTGTCTCCTACAGGACACGGAGGACAAAGGACGCGTTTTGGTCCAATTAGAGGGCTACCGTGTGCAAAGTATGGCCTGTCCCTCCACTCGGGGAGTCCTCACAGGGCCCTCTCCCGATGACGATGCCCTCCTACTAGTGGACACGTTGCACCGTGTTCGAGTCCACTACCTGGCCCCCACAACACCCGGTTCCTCTTCCTCGTCGATGTCAGCTGGAGGGGGAGCGTCCTCGGATCATTCGGTGGGGGTTGTGGGTGTGCCGCAACCCATCCTCATGAACCTCAGTGGGTCTTCCTTCAATTCTTTCATTCACTAAGTATTGTAATAGACTCAACTGTATTCAATGTGTTCGCTTTTAAGCTCTGATAATTTTGAGTACAAATGTACAAAAAAGTTTCTATTATCTATTAGTTTTCTTAATATTCCTCTGTACACTAAAATCAATACTGCCTTACAAGTAGCTACAAGAAGTACTGCTTTTTACAATGAAGTTATAGATTTAAAAAGCGTTCATGTCATGTTTTTTCTTCTTTTTATAACTATAGTGACTTTTTCTAAGTAAGTTTTCCAAAGGAACTTTTTACACTGACGATGAATATGTCAAGAGCTAGTTGAGTACGATAGTTGAAACATATACATGCTCAATAGGGTTGAACTTACAAAATACCCAATAAAACATTCAATCTATTTGATTATAATAAGCCAATTAGTAATTTACCTCTTTTAATTTACAATCATAGATTTTGTCAATTTAGAGGATGTATTCATTAAGATAAAATGAAACTTAGTAACCTTATTAGGACTAAGGGTATAAAATAATTGTTGGACTGAGTTTTGAAAATTTGTTTTGCTCGCACCAATTTGTACTTCATTATCGATACGATACCAAAGTTTCGTTCACACCACCCCAACTTATTGATTTTACACACTATCGGCTTTTATATGAACTTATATGAAAGCTTTTCTTGTTAGAATATTCTTTGTAAAAATATGACATTTTAAAATCTGATTGTCATATTAAATTGAAATCGCCTATTTTTTTTTTGTTTTTTGTTCCCCGTTTGAGAAGTTTCGGAAACTTTGTATTATGCAAACAATTTATTGTTATTTTAAAATTTAAAGGGTATTTACATTGTTTCAAAATAAATTACATAATAAACTTAGAATTACTCTGTTTTAATTAGTTCGGTACCTAAACATTTATTATATTTCATTTTAATATATTTGTTTTTATAATTACATTTATAATTATTTATATTTCTAACCAACATTTTTTAATTAATGAATATAAAACTTTGATTGAAAGGGATAAACGGTTAAACCAGTTTCTTTTTTTATATATCGTCAACATATTTCCAGTCACCCATTTTACAGTGTTTTCAGATTCTAAAAGGGAAATTCGTGTTACTAATGCCTCTGATGTAATGTCTGAATTCAGGTGGCCAGCCTCCTTCATACCACAGTGGTGCCCTTGACGCCACCCGTGATCTAATCACAAGCCACGACACCCTCTTTCGAGAATCTCATCCCATCCAGTACATGACGCTCTCCAAGGACTCCAGATATGCCCTTCTCGTTCTTGATAAAATGGTATACCGTCGCGTTTCTTGCAGACATATTTAATTATTATGTAGACTAGTAATTATCGTAATATTTTCTCTATCAGGTGACCTTTTTCAGTACCAGGACACGACATGGGACAATGCAATGGCAGTTGTTTTATACAGAAATTAAAATTATATTAATAATTTAAGGGTGTGATTCTTTATAAAACTATATATTTCTTTATGTAATTAAATTTAATAAAATCATTGTGCTACTTTTATGTACGGCTACAACTATTTATTCCGCAACTGTTTTTGTGGTATTAAATATTGATTGCCGAATTCTCTAACATGTCTCCAATTTGCACTGCACTAATCAACCAATACCTGCGCGGTAATCCGCTGACGTCAGCAAATTTAAGTAAATCTCTTAGTTCTTATTGGTTCTCTCTTTCTGTTTTACAGGGGTTGACCTTGTGGGACACGGTGGATCGTGTGCTTCTCTCCAGGTACCGCGGATTTAGACAGCACATTCACAGACTAGACGCTACGTTCGGTGGGGTTAATGAGGACTTCATCGCTTGTGGCAGCGAAGGTATGTCCTTACTTTCTTTTTCCTTTCATCGTGCATCCTTCAATCCTCTTGAATAGCTCCAAGTCACACTTAATTTTATTGTATTGAAGCTATTTCTTTTTCTATTCCCTTAGAAAAATTCAATAATAGCTAGAAAGGAAATTTCCTAATTCCATAATGTGGACGAACTATAGTTTATAAAATATATTATTATGTTGTACTTTTCCGCTTGCACTCAAGATTAGCTGGAAATACCTGCGTACACACAACGCCCTTGTTTAATTGAAATCAGAGTGGTTGGAATACGCTTTCTTAGTAAGGTTCCGTAAATTTGTAAAGTCGAAATACAAAAAATGAAACAAATTTACTCCATAGTTTTATCCGTAAACTTTTCTGGAGATTCTCGCAGTGTAAGCCATTTTTCGCTATCGCTACTCGAATAACTGAGTTGTAGGAGACCTTTATTTATCAATTGTGAAGATATCTATCTTGCTACTACATATAGTAATGGTTGTGTTACGCTACAACATTTTTCAACAAGGTCAATTGGATTTCTATATGTTGATCTAATTTAAATAATGTAGTTATTTAACTATAATAAAACTAATTGTTAGCAAGTTAATTTTTATAGTTAATATCTCATGAGTAAGGTTTCTCCAATGGAAGAAAAGACTTTGTATTGCTTTTTATTATCATTAAACAATTACCAATACATTTAAATATGGTTATATCATTGGCATCTATCAACAGAACGTTTAAATAGAATTTTTAAATGTAAAATTGTGTACAGAAATGTCTAAAATCCTACGCAATATATTTGTTTCTTTGAATCACCAATCTTTATATATTTTGACTCCGTGTATTTAAATGGATCTAATATTTACTGATTAAAATATTAGTTTATAGACATGAATGTATAAGTACAATGTGTTTTGATTTAGAATCTGTGAACTCCGGATTGAGAGGCTGGTGTTTTATTTATCACTACGAAACTTTATTTAAAATATCAATATCTATCGTCTACACGCACTATCCATCGCCATTACTCATCCTCTTTCTTTCTCAATGTCTTATGACGTAACGCAGATGGTGTGATCAGCATTTGGCACCGGGACAATCCAACCCCAGTTGTACGATTAGTTGGGAGTCGGTCGCAATCGACAATCAACTGCGTCCACTGGAACCCAACACTGCCAACTATGCTTGTCTCGGTCAACGACGATGGCGAGATCAAGATTTGGGCCCCAGAAAGTTAGCGGTTGGCTTTGTCTATTTGGTTTTAGGAATTAAACAAGGACGACTTTAAACTTGTTGTCTAGTGTAATAATATAAATTGTTATACAAATATGGTCACAATAATAATCAGTGTGACCTTTATAATCTTAGGAATATATCTATAGCTTATATTATAGTCATTTACTTGTTGCGAAAGGGAATGTTTATTCATCAATGCATTTTTGTGACTTTTAATGACTAATTGATTGTAAATATAACTATAGTACTTTTCTTTTCTCATTTGAAAAAGATTATTCATAATTATTTATTAACAAATTTATCCTTATTGTCACAGGTATAATATGAAGTTTATTTGTTTAATGTCTTATATTTTGTTGTTCAAATATTTACTACAAATAACCATACATAGATCGACTCTTCTGTTTTTCTTCAGATTACGTCAACGGTTCCGATATGGATGCGATCCCGTCATAATCCAGCTGAATACACTGTGCACTAATAGCAACACACACAGATACACACAATCAAACTCTCACACCAGGCCGTGCCAATATCCCCTCTCTAATTCACCGACTCTTTTTCTCTTTCACTCTCTCTCTCTCTCTCCTCTTTTCTTTTTGAATTTAAGAATTGTTTAACTGCCCTGTTCTATAGGTGTAATCGTGTTACACAGTATTTCTTTTTATGATAATAATAATGAAAAAATTATATTGATATCCATGTTTATAGTTTTTGCCTAATTGTACTCCTATGGGTTTCTACCCTTTTTCGTGCGTTTAATACTTTTTTATTATACTTAGTAAAAAATCTTGTTATAGTGTAAATTTAATGTAAGTACTTTTACTCCCGAAGCTATGAGATATGAGGGTTATTAAATTTTTGACATGTACTAGGCTATATTTTTCAATATAAGCTACTCAACTGTTTCTGCCGTCCTTCTCTACTTTGTCCTATCTCTCTTTCCTTTCGAGTGTTTTGTTTTTTGCTCTTTCCTGACAATCTCGCACAGTTTTTTTTTCTTCTTCTTCATAAACTACATGCCATTCTTTCATCTTCAAGCAAGATTAATTCTGCGTCTAAGTACTGCTGTAGCATATTATATATACATTGTGTAAATATTGAGTTCTACCACAGGGTGTAAAATTGTATTCATAACAAAGTATACATTTAATATAATATGCATCATTAAAGAATAATATTAATTATGTTTCACGCTAAATTTGGTACAATTACTGCCAACATATTTCAACAAAATTGTATTAGTTTCCATCACCTCTTCATTGCATCTCCTACTACTATCTATATCATGCGAAATCGTCGTTTAAAGAAAGAATTAATACTTTGTCGACTGGATTTGCAATGGATTTAGTACAAATACGCTCAGCAGTCAATATGCTGGGTTGTAAACTTTGCTTTTTTTAGAATAATTCACTGTATCTATAACATTTTTCTCTTACTAAACACTGTCTGACTGGTATAACACACAACATGTGGACTTTATGCATTCGAATCTATGTATTCACCGCCTCTCTTACTGCTCCCTGATAACATGCTTTTGCAGTTTGTTTATGTGTCATGTCGAATATTTAACACTTTAATCTCTCCTTTGCCTTGGTATTTCATTTGTAAGTTATATTTCGGGAGACCCGCTTGACTAAATTAAAATCGAATTATCAGAAGGTAGATGCAGCTGATTTATACTTGAAGTAATAACTACAGAATTATAAGTATACTTAGAGTCGACGGAACTTGCCAGAAGTATGTTCAGGCATTATTGTTGATGGAATAAAATGTGTCGTTTAATAAGATCGATCATTTATATTTGCGCGAAAACTTACGTTTCTCATTAAGGAAATAGATAAAATAAAATTCATTTAATTTGATATTAGCTATGTCATATCTCTTTACTTTTTTATTTAATTTTAATTCAACAAAGTTGGCTTTTTAATTGTAATTATAACTCTATGGTATTCAGCTACATTAAAAATAATTTATGAACACATTTATTTGTTTAAACTTTCTATTAAAGATATATATCCAAGAAAGCTATATGTATATTATATTAATATATTATGGAATATCGGCTGTCATCATCTAGTTTGAAAAAGCGCATGTCTAGGAAGGATTTTTGGTCTCTGGAATTTATATCTCAACTAAACCCCATCTATGGATTTAGTTCCATTATTTTATCATCCTCTCGAATATTGCACTACCCAACTCGTATTTCTGTACATAAAAATCCAACTAACTCCCTTGTTCTTATAGTTATAAATTATCTTTTGAACCAACCAACAAACGAATCCTCTTTCTAACCATTCACCAGTACATAACCACATAAGTACATATTACACATCATGATATCCTTTCGTTGTCGCATATACTTTTCTTGGGTCTACCCAAGGGTCTAGCTAGACTAAATTTGCATATATACATATATATACACTGAGTGGACACAAAATATGTTGAGTCTACTCGGTATTACGGTCTTCCATGTTTGTAGTCGCTAATGATTTATTGATAACCAACCAATTACATTGTATGTGCATCCTAACTGGTTATTTCTATCCAATCATGGCACTGTTCCCTTAGCGATACATGAAAATAGCCTTGATTTGAGGCCGGCACTTGCAGGAATTAATATGTATATCTATGTATTGTGCTTAATTCGTATTTCACCGTAGAAGCTACTTATATAATATCTTTTATTCAGTTATATTGTAGGCTCAAACACTTTCTATTTATTTTATACTCTATATTTCGATGTATCTATCCAGAAATCGAAGCTTGTCGTATAGAGATTGTTTACTAATCTGAACTTCTGTCGGCATGCGATTTTACTATAGAGCTCTCACTTATCATCTGGACTGATATAGTAAAGTCGTTAACATAGACACATTTATTTTACTTACATACATGCATGCTTATACATATTCTACTGCATACTTTATTGTTAAACGCCATTTTATTTAGTAACTTATTTGCTTATCTCGTACAATTATCTTAATATGTTGTGTATTATGACTGAATATATATCTTATGTATCTATTTGTGTGTCCCACCCCTGCCCAATTTCCTTATACTATATATAATGGCTATTAATATTTGTCATTAGTACAAATATTTTACACTGCACATTATTATTATAAGATGTGTTCAATGATTTATTGATTTTTAATGTAATTGTTATTTTTATTGCTTTGCAAAAGGCAGAATTTAAACTGCATAACGTACATAGTATCGTCTTTAATAAACAAATGACTATAAAATCGTTGATTTTTATTTTATTTGTTATTTTCTCTCTGGTGTATTTATGTGGTAATCTAATTAGATTAGAGCATTATTACTCTCAATAATAATTGAAGTAAAATTGCCTTAAAATGTATGAGAAAATTTCTTATTTAGAATATTATTACTCACAGAAGAATAATATAAAGAATATAAATATAATCTCAAATTTCAAATTTCAAATAAATTAATTGTCAAATAAGGGTGTTATTATGATAAAAATAGGATGTCAGTTGCAATTAATATTATGCAACTATTTGAAAAGTAGCAATCTATCCAAATAATGTAAGTAACTAATTCACCCTATTGTACTAGACTTGGGAGAACCAGAACAACGCATTAATGCATATAATAATCAAATGTCAACCAAATTATATTCAATGACTAGAGCGCATCTTGTGTATAAAAGAGATAAAAATTATATGTATGTATATTGAAAGTTAAATATTTATATAAGGAGCATTGGTACCTAGTATAACTTATAATTCTCGTTTAGCTACAATCTACAATGTCATAATAATTTTGAGATTTATTTAATGCAGCTTTTCTATAGTATTTATGTGGATGTTTTTTTGTTACTTTAACAATAATTTATACTAACATTTCTTTACGTATGATAGGAGTTTAGATGTTAGCTGGGTTTCAATAAGGCCGTGTACCCGTGCGTCCACATATTTATGGCCGTGTGTATTAACGCACTGGAAAAAAATGCACGCGCACATCGTTTGGAGGATCCTTGTGCTGGGGTGACTGATTGAGTTTTGATATCTTCTATTAAATTGAGCCTGCAAATCTCATATCGCCTAGTTCACTCGATTATAAAGATCCGAAAGTCTTCTTAATATAAATAACTGTATATTTATAAAAGCAGAAGTCTCTCAGTGAGGATACAAGTGTCAGTCAGAGCAGTGAGTGTACAGAATAAAAGTTACATATCAAAAGAATACTTCTTGAACTACTGCCCCAACCAATTTCCAGGGGGTATGGAGGAGTCGGAGATCTCAGGGGAGTATGGTTTTTACATACGTATAATGTATGGTGTGATAGAAATGGTGAGAAATGGTGTAATCTGAGGCCTATTTATCTTGTGCCGTTTTAAAATCTAGGTACCTAAATTTGTTATTTTTAGGTAACTCCAACTAGTTTTATTAGGTGTAGGTATCTTAAGGCCCCTAGGCCTTACTTTAAGGCACCTACACCTTACCCTACCTTACCTAACACCACATAACGTATGTTTAAATTACATAAAAGTCTATTTCATCTTGTTTATGAGTTAGGTAAGTCTATAATTGTGATGTCGTGTACTTTATTCAGAGATGGTGTGTATGTACTTTTAATTTATAGTTACTATTTAGTTCTTCTAGATTTAACCAAATTACTATTTTTAGACTTTCCAGAATATTGAATTTGTTTCTAGCTATTTCTTCTTAAAGCTGATTGACTGATTTTCGATGTCCGTGGTCCGAGAATGTTTTTGACACTTTTAAACGACTATATAAGCGAACACGATCGAGCAGTCATACACAAACATTCAGACTGTATACTACATACTACATACTCTGATTCACTGTTTTACATTACTTGTACAACTGACAACCGGCTTTTTCAATTAATGGCAACATTGCTCTAATTCTGTCTTTTTCTTTGACGAACAGCCCACAGACGTTACATAATAATACTATCTTTGATTAAGTGGAACTGTTGAAAATTAAGGTGGCTGGTAAAGTTGATAGCTATAGCTACCTAAACTATACATATAATTTGCGTATGTTTTATAAAATTTTATAACTAATGTATACCGTTTTTTACTGTTATTCAACTAATATATATATAAAGTATCTAGATATATATATGAAGTATGAAGTATGACATTAAATATAAAAAAATAAAAATTCAGCGTTACGTATATAAAACAAGAATTATGTATATCTCGAAAACCTCAGGGATTTTAGAGTACATTTATTTAAAAAAAATGAGTATCATTACTGAATATACTATAATAATAATGTCGATATTATTTTTAAAAATGTCAATGCTAAATTAAATATATAAAGCAAAATTAATTTTAAAACTTTATGTTAATACTAATTTAACAGATGTTAGATTATATATATATACCTATAAAATAAAATGTAAAAAATACAATACAACAATACAACAACATTTATATTTTTTAAATACAACACAAATAAATGTTGACAATATAGAACATACAAGATACATAAAAGTGATAATTAAAATGTGTACAATTTAAACATAGCATATTATTCATTCTATTTTTGCCGTTTGGCTAAATAGTAGTCCATCTTAGAAAGAAGAACCTCTCTTCAGAGTACATACTCTTCTTTTTGGAGCTGCATTTCCTACCTTATTTTCTCCTCAGTGAGTTTGGTATCACTCGCGCTTGTTGCCACGGAGAAGCGATTTGATGCGACGGAAGAAGACGGCGATGGTGGCATCACCGACGCGATGGCCAACAATGGTACTTGTGGCGGCATCACCGATAGAATGGCAAAAGAAAGCGTTTGTGGAATCTCAGGGAATTCCGCTGAGCTGTCTGAAACGTTGCTATTGCAAGCATCTTGAATTTTTACAAGGGTGATCGATTCTGCAGCGTGCCTTCCGAGCCAAATTGAATAAATTTGTTAAAGTGTTAGCTGCAGCCAGTGTAATGCACAACATGGCTCGCCACATTAAGCAAACGGACGCACGACAGCGGGTTCTTGAAGCAGAACAGCCGCCAAATGACATACGCTGACAACCGCGATATCGGCAATCGATAACGCAACGTTTTACTACGTGCAACACTATTTCCCGTGAATGTTTATTATGTACAAATGAAATTACTTTTTATTAAAATTTTATGCGCAAATAGTGTTTTTATATCAAATTACACAAAACTGTTTTATATGTTATTATTTATTATTTTTATATGAACATTTTTCTACGAAAATGTATTTTAAAATGATATGTAAAATTTGACGATAACATATAACGAAACGTTGTATTAATATTTTATTATATCTCCCAATTTTGTTATTTGTATTAAACATATACATATAAATATATACATATACCTACCTATATGTGTGTGTGTTTATATTATGATACTTAATAGTATATTATGATTGTATATAATTTTCATGGTTTAAGCTTTGATACTTAATTTGAGTCTTAAGAATATAATTTTAAATTATTATAATATTCTCGACTAAAGTATATACATTTAATAAAATTTATACATATGTGTTATAATATGTTATAGTTTAATTTAATTTAAAATTATAAAATCTATTATATGTAGTCAGTATAGGGAAAACTTCAAACTATTCAATACTAAAAACTGTATTTTAAATGTTTAGTTACATTTTACAATGATAATGTAGAGTTTTGTATAAGTACCTATAAAGTTTTAAATATAAAAATCATATGTATATATATACATATGATTTTTATATACACTATAGTGATATCATAAGTTAGAACAAGAAATTGCGATCGCTGATTGCACTATAAAAATGACATAGTCTCTATCAGTTGTCAATAACCAACCACAATACAATTGTTGTGAGGCGCTAAAGAAGAGTGGTGCACAGAATCTGTACCCAAATTGAATTCATCATGTACCCAAAGAATCTATTTATATTCCTATATTCTTTGGATGTACCTACCTATAAATTATTTTACTTTGTTTTCCCCCCTAGCGGTGGCGAGCGATTAGTTTAAACCTCTGTGAATGTAGTCAACTGCTACGTGAACACAAATTATATATGTTTTAATTGCCACCTAAAAGTTAGGTAGCCTAAACTAGAAAAATTTTAAAGTTTAGACATCTAACAATTTAAGATGAAATAGGAATTGCATTCTTGCCTTACTTTACCTAACGACACCTAATCACTTAGAGGTTAAATAGGCCCCTGATTCGCAATTATCATTATGATACTACAATTAAATGGCAATGAGAAATAGTGTTATGTGAATGGACTTTTGCGTACATATAATGAATTGTATAAAAAAACTAAAATTACATTAGGTTCGATATTTGTTTAAGTGCAATACAATAGCTATGGCTATAGTACAAAGTTAAAATTAATTGGCGGCACATAATCACTTAATAAATTATTTTACCATTAAAGGCTGAATAATAACAATGTATGTTTGTAATTAGTGTGTTTATTATTCTTTTGTGTATATAAATATACAAAAAAAATTTTTTATCGGCTATATGTTTTTTATTGTTTAATCTTTTACTTTTAAATATATTTTATGTACCATATTATTTTTTAATGTACACCTCCACCCATTTCTATTAATATAATAAGTTAACACCGAAATAATTATATTTTGTGAATTACACGATTTAATGTCTCTGAACTGGTAGTGACAGGTTTGTACCACATATTGATATATTATATTGAAATTTATTGCCATTAATATTATTTGAATATTTATGAAAATATTGTTCATATATTTATTTTATTTTTATAAATTGCATTGCTGTTTCAAATTCAATGTATTACTATAATAATTTATAAATACATTAAAGTAATCTGTATATAAAATCATTGACATTAATAATGATTCGAAATATTGAAAAATAAATCAATGGGATCCTCACTGCAGATTATTTTTAAAAGAAGAAATGGATTGTACAAAATCAGAAGTAGAAACTAGATTCTAGAATTCAGCATATATTATTATACTATAGGTTGAAGGTATACACTGCTCGCCAAAAAGAATTTGACCAATTCAATCTAAAATATAGGTATAAAAAATCCAAAATAATAAATTTATTATATGTATCAATCAAAATGTGGTGGCTC
>JAYRBW010139368.1:0-15242 GCA_036023295.1 Invenusta paracnida
TTTGGTCCTACCCCTTGGTCACCTCGAATTCCTGATTTGACGTCTTGCGACAATGCTTTGTGGGGCATTCTGAAACCTAAGATTGTTGCCCAAAAAACACCAAATGTTGCTAGATTAAAAGAAATCATCACGGAAGAATTTCGAAATTTTACAGAAGACTGGCTCAAGTCGATCAACAATCGAACTTTTCGACGAATGCATTTGCGTGTAGAAAAGGGCAGCTTACAGGTTGAACCCTATGACAAATAAATGAATATATTGTTGTATTTTACTGTAGATATATATTATTTATTATAATTAACCATAATACAAAATTTGGATTATCATGATTATCTTTTTTTAATAAAATTCTATGTCGTAGGGACTTATGAATCACCCTGTACATATGAAAATATTGTATATATTGTATACATTTGGAAATAGATGTATTATAATGTTTAAAGTCTAATTTAATTGAAATACCTATGAATAATGTTTTCATAAGACCTCCAGCTTCATAAAATATCTGACGCAACCAACGATTTATTAAAGCTGTTTGGTCTACTTAATTGATTTACATAATTAAGATTAATTACATATAAAAAATAGCTTTTGTCACCACTTCTTTTTGTTAGCATCATATTTTGTACATTTTACAACTTTTTTTAAATACCTAAGTATGACTATCTTATAATATAAGATTGTTGTTCCCTATGAAGCATTAAACAAAATAAAATAATGTATTTTATTTTTTTACACTGTTGTCTAAAATTATTGGTTTATTTCGCATGACTATATGGAAGTGTACTTCGAAAATTTGCGATCAATTGTATAACTGTTTGGTAGCAAGTGCTATTTCTTCTTATTTGATATCTTATACTACTTTCTCAATCATCATTTTGTTTAATAATCTGAATTTCGGACACTATATTATACACTGCATCTATATTTGTACACTAAATATGTTGAATGCATAATAATAAATTATGTGGTTTTTCAGATTGGTCTAGACTAATGTAATGAAATTTAGGTATGTATGATCAATTTAGTATGCGTAATATACATAAAAATGTATTTTACTATTGTGCACATAATAAAATGATAATAATATAGATATTATTGCAGTTTTATTATACAATATAAAAGGTAATGTATAAGGATACATAATAACTTAACAGACTGTTCATGTACTAGCGTACAGTTAAAGACATGAATTTTAAATAATATATATATATATATATATATACATAGTTTTATGTATTTTCAAGTCCAACTTAAATTTTAAGGCCCCAATTTTAAGACAAGGTGATTTTCCCTGATTAAGTGAGCGTCTCAATTATACGATATTTAAAAACAGGAAAAATATAACTCAATAAAATGTTTTTGTATTTTTTTGTTTACAGTATTATATAATAATAGAAACAGTTAACTCAATAATAATATCAACATAAAATTATAACATCAGTCTGTTTGCTACACTTATCAATACGCATATGAAAACTTGAGAACTGTACATATATATTTAAATATTCTGCAAAATACGGAGCTTTATACTTCGGAAAGCTAGTTATCATTAGTGGTGTATTTATTTTAAATTTCGTAAGCCTCTAAATATATAGAGTATAGTATTTAAGTAACAATTTTAATTTATGTTGAATTCACATAAAAAGATTCTAACAATAAGGCAAACAATACGCTTAACATTAGCAATGTAAACAAAAGCTCAATCTGCAATCGGCAACAATACAATAAATTACGTTATACGATAAAAAATATTAAATGAAAGATGTTCTGAGCATTACAATTAAACATGAAAAAACTCGCTTAACTTTTGTCCATAAATGCTCTTAATAATTTATATAGTATGAGGTTATAAGGCTTCGTCCAAAAATAAATTAAGATCTAAACATGTTTGGTAACGTTTGGAAAGCTTATTCTTTCGTGATTAACATATATATTCATTAGTTATGAAACACAGCAGATGGTGCCACTATAACCTACAAAAATGACTAAAAATAGGGTCCAACTTTAAACATACATAACTTTTCCCCCCAAAAGGGATACAAACAGGATTTATATATGTTAATCACCATAGATATATGTTTATCCAACGGTACGAAATATATTTATATTTGAATTTATTTTAGGTTGAGCTGTATTTTGCCGTGTTTTAATGGCTTATTGTACTTGTTATCTTTTTCAAAGGTTTATGAAAACTCATTTATCATTCATTTTGGCAAGTAGTACACGTGGATATCAATCATCCACCTGTCTACCACTGAATTTAAAATTGAAGTTAACTAATAATATCTATAACATATGTTGTATTTACCCTTTTAGTAAAATTGCTCCCAAATAGCAACGTTTCGAAAGATTTTTACTTAGCATCGTAGAGTACACTATGTACTATATGCTTAGTATAACATTTATGTATTTCTAACAAATTGATATTCATTTGCTATGTATGTATACTCTACAGTATAGGTAGAGTTATTTGTTTTACTTTTGTGGTTTATTATATAGCCTCATCTCCATTCAAATTACAGTTTTTTTTATATTTGAATATGAAGAACTATTCATCTCTTCTATATTTAAATTTATAATTCTTTCTATAATTCTTTCTATAATTCTTAAATAACAATACTCTTTATTCGGAAGTCACCCTTCCGGTGCGACTTAAAAATATTATGAACATTTACAGAAAAAGGCTCACTTATATACTGAGCAATAGCGAAACTAACCTAGTAAAACAAATTTACAAAAAAGAACCAACAATCCATTTGTATAGGCATCAAAATGACATGACAATAGATTAAAAAAGAGAGATATGGTAAGTACAAAGGGCTGTATATCAACTGACCTGTTTCGCGAAAAACATGTTTGAAAAGGTGTAAGCCACAAAAGCTAATTTGAGTTACCGGTTGCATCTGGCTCTTTGGCATAGTGATAGTGAAGCCCGCTAAAGATAGAGTTTTGCAAAGTACCGGTAGAAACTCACGAAGCACATGCAGCGGCACGACGAAAAGCGAATCATCAATATGTACCCTCGAAAAGAGATTTGGCAGGAGAATGAGCTGGAATACGCGGATCAGGATCGTCTGTAGAATTGGGAGGCTCGACAGCAGGCCCATTGGAGTCGGGTGAATTGTAAAAAGTTACGGTCCACTCGGAACCTAGTCAGGTGTCGTGGTTCTAGCGCCAGTGAAATACTATAGAAAGCATTCCGGAGGTCAATGCGAACAGCATAGGCTTCAGCCGGGAAGTCCGCTCAGAGCAAAACTGTTTCAAATGGCAGCAAGAAGAGAGCTGGCTTCGTCAGGAATTTTGTGAGATGCTTGTAGTCCACCACCAACCGCGGGGTGCCAACGGCCTTAGGCACACATAGAGGATAACTAAAAAACGGTCCTTAGTGCGCGGCGGGCTCAATAATGTTGGCAGTCAGCAATCCTTGTACCATCAGTCGAGTATTGGTATCAATGGCGCGCGGTTTTCCGTGGTGGCGTGATATCTTAGCAAATATCTTGACTCTCCGACAGAAGACTGATTGGACTTTCGGCGGCAGCTCAGACAGGCACGGAAAAGGGGTCGAGCGACGTCGTAGTCATTCATGTACGATGAAAAGTACGATGATTGGCGCCGTGTCGAGAAATATAAATTTTATAATAATCTAAAAAATATATTTATATGCATGTGAATACCCTCGGCTATAAATAGAGGCCACACAATGTGTGAGTTTATCTTTGGTCTTAAGCGGGAATTTTTTAGTTTTATCTTAGACCATAAAACTGTTTATTATAAAATTTTCTTACACTTTTTATTCGGCATAATACTTTCTTAAAACTTTTGTTTCTCTTAAGAAAGTTTTAAGATGGTCTTAATCTTTACAAACAATTTTGAAGTTAAACTTTTACAATACTTTGTATGTAAGTTAAAACTAACCACCAATAGATAAGAAAAAACGAGTTTACTTTTGGTTTTAATTTAATCCAAAATCCTACAAATAGAAGCAATTGCTGCAGGAGTAATTCGTATAAAACACCATATAACATTCAAAGAAGCTCAGCAAACAATTTCAAACCACTTCAAAGACGATTACGCTTTACTGAAGCTGATTTAAATCAATTAAGCGAGGATTACCATGTATGGCGATCAGATAATAGAGAAGGATTTCAAAATAATATTATAAGTTCGGCTTATAGGTATCTTTCTTTAAAATAATATGTTTTTTATTAAATTAGTTAATTCATATTTCACCAAAAAAATTAATGTTAAATAGATATACTCCACCAGTGATTACAAATATCTGACTAAACTTTTTTAAATAGACAAGATTAAAACATTTAAATAATAATAAAAACTTTAAGATATATTGAATTTTAAATTCCTATGTATAAATTTCCATTATAATAAAGACAATTTAGAATGTCATTAGAATGTCATTAAGAATATTACTGAAAATAAAATAATGTTTAATATTGTTAGATATGAAATAGGTATATAATTAAGATTTTCCAATCTCTTACTTTATAATTTTATATAAAACTCTTCATTATAATTTATATAATAATAATATAAGTAGGAAATATTTTCTATATAGGATGATGCTGAGATAATGAAGACTAAACGCATTTTGTAAAAACAGTTCGCTTAGTCATTCCTTAGGAGGTGATGACGACCTAAATCACGCCAATGGTATGTATCTATCAAAAGCAGCAGAACAAATGTAATTGAGGTCACTTTTGCAACTCAGATTTTTATATTTGTACATTTGAGGGTGAGTAGAAGAATATTTGTGATCAGATGGAGTATTGTTCAATTGAATGTTCTTTTTGTTGATGTCGTTTTTTATACAACTTGGAAGGGTTCTCCTGTGTCTACCCTTAAATTTCGTTGCTGTTCTATCTTTGGTGACATTATCATAGATATAGCAACATTATATATGTATATGTACATATATTAATTATACATAATAATTATACATTATTATGATATACAGCCCCTGCCACACCCAACTCCCATGTATAAAAATAATGCATAGTTTATAATTAATTGTTATTACATTGTTATTAATTTTTGTTTCTTATTTTTCATCACATAGATGACACATTATAGTGTTAAATCATATACACTCAAATATGTTAAACTATCTAGCAACTATGTAGGTTAGTCTAGAAGATGCTGCATAGCGCAATCATGTGGCAACATTTGGCAGTCATGTTCAACTTTAAGTAAGGATGTCAGCTGCAATCCTTATCTTGTGGCTCGTCAGTTACAGCAGCTCTGGCAGACTGAACACAGTGCTGGAGCTTTCTCACCACTATGAAGTGTAGGCTCCGGTCTGCTAAATTATGTGGACGTGTTGTTGTTAAAAAGTCTCTTTTGACCGTGCGGTATTGTGCGAGGAGACTAGAATAGTCACATAGACACCGGGATTCTACAGTAGAGCAGCAATGGGGAGCAGTCATCTTCTCTCATGAGTCGCCTATCCATTATGTTGCCAGCCTGTTGCACCGTTATGTTCGTCGTAGAGGAGGTACAGCCCTTCAATGTCACCATGTCCGCCCTATAGTACGTTACACTCCAATGGTAAGCTGAACGTATGCTTTTTCAGTGAATGGCGTTCAACCTCAAGTCAGGATACAAAGAAACCTCAATGCTGCCAGTTATCAGCAAATTCTCCAGAACCATATGCTTCCTCTGGACCTCCCACAAAATGCCCTAACAAGATAATGTAACCTGTCACACTGCTTGGACTACGCAGCTGTTCTTACAAAACCATGGTATTATTGTTCTTCCTTGGCCTCCACAGTCCCCCTATCTGCAGCAGCATCGGGACCTCATTGAGATCCATTCCTTCAAAGAACTGTGAGCTGTAGCTCAGCGTGAGTGGCAAGCAATTTATCAAGATACGATGAAATATCTGATTGAGTCCATGCCGCGTTGAGTTCAGGAAATAATTGCATCTAGAAGAAGATCTATCCAATACTGGTGTACTTCTCCCTCATCTACTACCCATGCATCTTCTAGACTGACCTACATAGCCGCTAGATAGTTTTAAATATCGGAATGTAGGATTTAACCCTAAAATATGTCATCTATGCGGGTAAAGAAATGAAAAATAAAAATGAAACAATGAAAAATGTTGTAATAAAGATTAATTAAATAATATGCACTATTTTCATACATAGGCGATGGAAATGACCGGGGCTGTAATACATATATATATATATAATTATAATTTTATATATAACAATGTTCTATATTTATTGTTATATTGTTTATTGTTTATTTATATTTATATTTATTTATACATTGACATCATCAAATGACATTATAAAGTACACGGACAACACATATATTCCCATCCCGTCAAACAATATTCATACAACTAACGAAGAACTCAACACTATCAACATCTGGGCTTTAGAAAACAATTTAAATCTCAACCAACCAAAGAAAATCAAAATAAATTTTCTTTAGTCGACCTAGAAGTAAGGAAGACTCCCAGAAATCCCTAATATCGTGAGAATTCAAGATATAAACATCTTGGGAGTCACTTTCTCCAATAAGCTGAAGGTGAAAACACATATTGTATCTCAGATTAGAAAGAGCCTATCCAGCCTATACACAATTAAAATTCTAAAAAGCTAGGGGTACAAAACACAATGATATCCACCAGGTTTTCACAGCCATAGTACTCGGAGATTACTATATGCCAGCCAGAGCTGGTAGGGTTTCACAACCTTGGAAGACAGAAATCACCTGTGTAGCTTCGTCAAAAGAAGTGTCAATTATGGTTAATGCCTCTATGGATTATACTTGTTTAGTTGATCGGGCCGACCGAAAACGTTTCCAGAAGATTGCAACAACTAACCAACATGTGCTCAGTATATTTTTGCAAGCAACGATAAATATTGTGCAAAACCTCATTGCCACAGATTCATCAGGCAAGTGCCGAAAACAAGAAAATATACTTCTTAGTTAGAATGTTACATAAATACTGATCTACTTTTTATATTATTCCTAGTTGTATTCACCTTGCTGCGTACCTATTAAAAGTGTATGTCATAGCCATGTATCTATCTACCTTTTTCATATAAATAAATATGTCGCATTTACTTTTTGAACTTCTCTGTGTAAGTGATCCATAGTTACTATGATTTTTACTCTCTGCGTTTGTCAATTTGTAATTAAGTCTATTTATTAATATTATTTATAAATAAAAATTTATCTTAAATATATTTAATATATACATACTATACATAATAATATTATATAATGTATTATGAAATATTTGTATGTGTTTCTAGTATGCGTTTCCAACATTTATTAAAACAATGAAAATATTTTTTGTAATCATGATCTTAAGAAAATGTTAAGACCGTTTTAAGAAAGTTATAAATCTGTAAAAAGTTTTAATAACTTTTTCTTAAGACTAAGACCAAATATAAACTAACCCAATGTATGTATTTGTATCTGGATTTAACTAACTTAACTATACATCGAGTTTGGTTTCAATAACATGGTAGTGTACTCGGAAAAAAAGATAATTTAATTAAAATGTTCTCTTTTTCAAATTTAAATTTGTAATTTCTGCAATGCAATGTTTCTAACTACTACAACAATAATTAGTTGAATTATTGGATGATACAACATGGTCCACATACAGCAATGGTGACTTACAATATCATTAAGTGAGACTATATACTATTAGCCTTCTAAGTGCAGTTATTAAAAACAAATAGACAAATAGCTATTAAAAATACTCTTTCAATTGTGCAGCTGACTTAAATTCTTATTAGATAAGCTAGCGAATGTCATGTTATCTTATGAATGTCATCTTATAATTCCCCTGATTTATATTAATTTAGTAAATGTGCTCATAATTCCGCGGATTATTATCTATGGATAATATCGTGTCAACATAGTTACTATTTAGCTTATTCCATGATTATTTTCACCAATTTAAAAAATTGTTGTAAGATAAATAAAAGTATTTTATTTTTACATGATTAAAAAACAAACAGAATTGTATAAAAAAACAAAAAAACACCAGTCATATGTATTCACCACCTTTTCTGATGATCAATCTGAGATTTTCAACTATATAGCATGTCAAATTCATGATTACCAGTGGCCGCAATATTCCTCTTATGCCAAGGTGACCCGATTTTGCTTTTGAGCTTCTGTGAGCTCATGGGGTACCCATTTGGAATAAACAGATTTTAGTCCCAAGTCTTTTGTTATGATACGGTAGACAGTAGAATGGGGTATTTCCGTCATCTGCTCTATTTCTTGACAAGTCATAAAACAATTGGCATCAGTAATTTCACACACTTCATTCACACGATCTTCAGTTCGACTGGATATTGGCCTACCACCACCTCGCTGATACCACCAATTTGCAAGCCAGCATCAGTCCCTTCCTTACACCAGTTCTGGATTGTGGGCAGTGATGGAATTATCTCAGGCCAGGCTGTAGTCAATCTTTTGCGAAATTTGATGAGCATTAGACCCATTTCTTCTTTCTGTTTCAACATAATATTCCAAAAAGTCTTTCTTCACATCCATAATGAATAAAATTGACAGTAATAAGTTAGTAGAGTATTTCAATTTTATTTTTTCAAAATTAAAAAAACCCTTATTAAATCGATTTCTTTGTTTAAGCATTGACATCATATGAAACAACATTTAATACAAATCTATGTTGATGGATAGTGCATACACATTTTAATATAATATTAGTGATTTTAATCGCTGGTTTATTGTTATGATTCTTAAAATTAGAAACTTTGCAGAAAACCATTTATATTAAGTTAAAACTTAAACCAAAATTGCTATTCTACTTTTAATACTGTCACGACAAACCCAAGCGTTGTAGTCAACAATTGATACTAAATTCAGTATAATAGAAAGTCTGCCAAATGCTCAAAATGTCTGAGCACATGGACATAAATTTCACTAATTTATAAATAGATTCTGCTGTTCGTGCATTGTCATGTAAGCAAATCAAATTCCGCAGTTTCTATTATTTTTATGATACTAAACACGAATTTAATGTTATTATTTAAATATTTGGGATAGTTTCGATTTAATGTATAGGTACAAACACAAACTATATACATACTATATAAGCTAGGTTCAATTCATATTCTAGGCTAATCACTGTTTAGCTACATGTAACATTTCTATATTATATTCTTTGTATTGCAATCATAGATTGTAGTATATATGTTGATAATTGATATGTTACCCATAAATACTTCTATCAGCCAATAAAACGTTATTGGTTGTATTGAGGCCAAAGCCCACCAAAACGCGATGCAACGCGGCGAAAGGACTTTGCCTGTCGCGTCGCGCTCGGTGTAAAGAGCTTCATTGAACAACATAATATATTCAACTTTGTGCGTGAGTATGGGCCTCAAGAATCATTCATCCACTCATTGCATTATTAATATTCAACACGCTGCTATTGATTTTCGACTTTGCATAAATAGCGTTGACTACAGTATCCCTAATAACTTAATATCTTTTAAGATGTTTTGACGTTCTTGTAAGTATGACAAAGATAAATTTTGTTATATTTGTGGTTATTTTCGTAACCTAAATGCAATTTAAAGTTGGTGAAAGCTTACAATTTTTACTTTGATCTGAAGTTAACGCAAGATATTGTGAAAAACTGGGCATGTAATAACTTCTATACTACGTTTAGTTATTAGCATGGCTGAATGGTACACGTAAGAGCATGCCGTTTGGTATTCCACGTATATATGGTGAGAACAGAAAGACCACGGTAATGATTGCTATCTCTGTTTGGCATCCTTTGGAAGTGGAAGAATAAAGCCAATTTTTTCAGATTTGTCTTCCTGTAGAGCACCAATTTAAATTACACACAGTGAAGCTATATACCAATTCCAAATACCAACCAATCCCTCCAATTTCTTCAGACAGTAGCAGTGACACAATCGAAGAAATAACAAATACAGCGAGTGAATTATGGCACCAGACAGCAGAATGCTCAAGTTAACATGGTAAATAAGACATAATGATTCATCACTGCCGTACTTTAGAGATCAATTTTAGTCCTAAGATGCATTATATTGATGTACATGCCAGAATTGTTGAACAGACAAGTTGCTATTAGCAACCAAGATCAGATGTTGAAAGTCTACATCAAACATTCAAGGTGTTCGACGTCCGTTATTCAAATAAATATATGTAGAAATTTTACTGGACTACATTTGGTTTAACATTATTTAATAAATAAAGACATTTGAAAAAAATGTTAATATTTTATATAATGCTAATTATACAGCCACATACATGCATACATAATTGATTTTGTACTTACCTAATTATTATAAACATTTAGTTTAGCTTATGAATATAATATATATATTCAAATTCAAATATTGCTAAAACAATCCAAAGTATTATAGAAAGGGTTACCTATTTTAATTCAGTGGCTTTAACTATTTTTTTTTAAATGTACGAACAGTGTTCTTGAATATATTATGTATGCTGATATAAACCTTCATATTATCTATATGTGTGCATATATGCCAATTTACATTATCTGTTTTTTCTGTCTATAATTTAGCTGTAGTTAACATCTGCAACCGTTAAACATCTTTTCTCATGGCCTTAATTCACTTATAATGTTATGTTCTATGTAATGTTCATCTATAGAAAGATATTTTTTTATAAAGAAATTCACCGCTATGTTAAAAATAAAATCATATGACCTAATATACACACACCGACATGTATATACGTTTATGCAGTAGTTGTGCATTATATAATATGGAATCAAGATTTTGACTCCAAGCCACCTCCTTGCCATCTGTACTGATAAAGTCATCTTGTGTAACTTTCAACAAGTTATAAAAACACTTCTAAATCCGACACCTTTTCATTTAGGCATTGATCGTTTGACCTCCATTATTTTAAAGATCACGACTGTATTTTGAAGTGTTAACATGGAACATTATCGAACGCATTAAAAATTCAGTTCGCAACGTTAATTACTTTTATATTTTCGTTTTCCATCTACATAGGCATATGTTTTTTTCCAAACATTCAAACTTTAAAAACAGAAGTTATATATGTGTATTAGAACTGTATTACTATTATTCATCAATAGAGTTATATCAAGTATTTATGCCTATTTATCAAATCATATATATCTTTCAATATTTTATATATTTTTTGTCTAGTGAAAAGGGATTAACAATATTACTTTAGAATCTTAATAATTGTAAAGTTATATCATATAACATTTAAAGAATATATAATTTCCCTGTGGTAACTTACCGTTTAATTCCAAAAAATAAATGTAGTTATTTTCTTTTAAATATTAAATGTATAGGAAGATGAAATAAAAGTTTCTATTTTTAGTTTTAGGTATATAATAAACCCATATTAAGTTTAATTTATACATTAGTAATAGTAATACCTAGTTCTTGTAGTTCTTGTATAGTTCTTGTAATAGTTTTCTAAGGCAATAAATATTGAAATGTTAACCTGAGTGATTTTTTTTAATTTTGCATTTACCGCTTCAATTGTTTTTTTTTCAATAAATAGGATTGTAATAAAAAAGCATGTAAAATCAATTACGTTACGTCTTAATACTACATCCGTAGCAAAAAGAATCTGGTGTAAAATTGTAATACACGTATGTCTTAGTTTATGTCTACTAAATAAAAATATAAGCATACAGCTAAACATTTGAAAATAAAAATAAAATGTTATATATATAATATATATAATGTCTCGTATAGTGAGGGAGGTATATGTCGCGTGCAAATATAATATAAACGAGCAGCTGCTCAGTGAAGGAGAGATATTAAAGTAAAGACTAATATTGCTACCTCTCCTCAAAATACTTTACTTATAAGTAAATGCATATATATACCTAGTATGAATGAATTGATCCACATGTAGGTACATAACTATAATGACATACATCAAAATGTTATTAGCGGATACGATTGTATTATAATTTCACTCGACAATCAATAAGAAATAGTATAAGCCAGACTATTACTGTTGTGTTACATTCCTCTCATTTGCTCTCTCTGTCTCACTTTCTTGCTCTCTTCCTCCCTAATACAAAATAGAATGACTATGTGTATATATAAGAAAGACGCTCTCTCTCTCTCTCTTTACCAGTTAAACTGTCCAACAAAATTGACGTTCACCGGCGTCGTTTAATAGGTCAATCGGTATTGATCGCTAAGTTACGCGCCTCAATAAATCGTCAGCGTGTTTTTCCCAATACTTTCCCACAGACAGTACCTACCGGTTTTTCCTTTCACGGACATTCATTTTTCGATGTTCCATTAAACACGCTATATTTAACTTTATTCTACTTTTTCTTTATCACTTTCTGGTTTCACTTTTCTTGTTTGCGCGGCTCTTTTTTAGTCTTCTTCTTTTATCCTCAACGCTCTGTTTCATTTGTTCACCGGTTTGGATTGATCTCTTTCGCAATCAGTACTTCTCTAGGAAAGTGAATCGCAACAGTTTAAAAAGGATTCGTGTTTTATATTAAGTAAGTAAATCCTTTATTACATTCTTTTAATTTTGCGATATACAATCTTGTCAATTATTTTGTAAACTAGAAATTTAAATTTAATAGTTTGCCGTATATTTTTAATATGTAACTAGTTGAGCAGATACTGTAGTTATCACAAATAGGTAAATGCCAGATTTATTTGAATAAATTGTCTAAATTGATACCTTGGAATGAATATCTACTCTTCTATTATTAAAATATTATTATTTTAAATCTAGCCTTCAACTAAACCTGTCAAACACACGTTTGTATACATTAAAAACAAATAATTCAATTGGGATTATTTTCATTCACTTAAATTTATTTTCATTGATGCTCGCTGATATTTTAAAATAAAATATATGAAAATATTAATTATGAAAGATTTCTATGAAACTGCAAGCAACATTTTTCATAAAACAAATATATGTATAATGCATTTAATAAAAAAACAATTTTCCGTTTCCTATGAAGGATGGATTTTTTAACCTAGAATTGTTATTTACTTAGCAAAAAGCGTATCGTCTCAATAATAATATATATTGACAAATTATTTCATGATTGCCGATAAGGGTCTTTTATTTGTTTAAACTAGAAATATTTATGTTTGGTCAAATTTAATGGTGCTGAAATCGATTCTCCAGTCTCTGTGTCAGAGTATATCACTGAGTGAAACAACATTTATTTCGAGACTGATTGTAGTGTAAATATGTAAATTATTTGCGACTAAATACTTAATTTGCAGACATAATTTAGGCACAATATAGGAATATTAGAATATATAATCATACCGAGACCTTAATTGCTCGTGTTAACATTTATTTCAATGATTACTGACTAGCCATGTATAACTTTGTATGATATGTTATATTCGATTATTTGAAATTAAAATTTTACAACATGATAAATTAGTATTATTTATAAATTCATAACCTAGAGATAATAGTTTCGATCAAAGTATTTTTGAGGTCTGTAAATAACGTAACTGCACAAACAGTTTGTTACACTGAACCTTATTGTAATTATACGTTCGCAATAATTATCATTTTATACGAACCACATGGCGCTGTCGTTTAAGGCACTTCATCAGCTTTTTGAGGTCTGGAAAACACCTACAAGTACCCAGAAGTAACTGTCAATCGTACATTTATAGCTTCCATAAAAGTCGACCGCTGATTTTTTAAATAAAATACTGTTCGACACCTCGTATGCAAGTTTGTCGCTTATCGCTAGTTGGAATGTGGGGTGTTTACAATTATAATGTTAAGCTTAACATTTTTATTAGTTAACGTATGAATGATAAATACTTTTTTATTAATTATGTATATACATATGTAGATATGTATACTTGCATAATATGAACACAATATTCGTTTTACCTAGCCAGCTTAAAATTGTAGAAAAAAAGATCAATGTTTTATTTGTTTTGTAATTATATAGACTGAATATATACTTAAACGCAATTTAACATACACACTAAATATCTTTAAAATTATGCATCATGTGCATTTCATTAATTTTTTAAATCAATACAAAAATTGACATAAATGGATTATAACATTTTAAAATACATTTCACTTGAACATTTTTATCAAACCTTTTAAATTATTTTACCCATGCACTTATGAGATAAGAAAAGGTCAACTACTTGCGCAGCACACAGATATGTTTTTCTAAATTTAAGCTGTCAATAACAGTATAAGCTTTTACTGTAACAACGTGAAACGCTTATCACATCTATTTTTGAAATTATAACTAATACAATATGACTTATTGTTTATGTTATTTTTGAAATTATGAAAAAATACTTTAAACCTTCGAATAATGTAATCTTTAGACAAATATTGTTACCGAATACACAGAATACCATATTATATTGTATACACGTAATTTATATATATTTAAAATTAAATTTAAATTTAAAATTATGTAATGTGTAAATTACCATCAGCTATTTAATATAAATTAGTGTTTTTTGCATACCTATTACAGATTTTCCTGAAAATGGCATCTAGGTAGTATACTCATAAATGGTTTATTTAACAAGACATAGTACCTACTAATACTTACTGAATAACAAGAATTACAATTGCTATTTAATACAACTTGCATTTCACTATTATGTGTGTTAAGTATCTTTCATTAATAACAACGAAATATGCATATAACATCATATATTTAGTAATATAGAATTAGTAGATATAAATTAAATATTATTTATTTTTATATTTCCAAACATTTTATTTAAGAATAATACACCCCCGCTCATTAAAAACGCCGCCCCCTAAAAAATAGCTATTTTTGATAATTCTAACATTATACATGTATTTAATATGTATTCTAACATGTTTTGTAGCTTGAGGATATACTATTTTAAATATTTTTATTAAAGTTGTCAATGTTTTGGGAATCAAGCAATGTGTGGAGGTCCTGAAGAGGACCATGCTGCAATAACTTATTGCATTCGACGTGGCATTGACCCAATGAGATCGTGCATGAGTTGCTGCAGAATATCCTGCCATGCACGCTGAGTTGTTGCCCAGATACCATCCAGACCTTGAACTGGCACTGCATCAACTTCGCGTTGGATGTGGCCCCTTAAATTCTCAATTGGATTGAGGTCAGGGGAGTGAGCTGGCCAAGGAAGTACCTCAATATGCTGCTGTTGAAAGAAAGCATGGGTCATGCGAGCTGTGTGAGGTGTTGC
>JAYRBW010139379.1:0-15242 GCA_036023295.1 Invenusta paracnida
CGTTTTGAGTGGCAATTCTTAGAGATTTACCAGGTAAACCATACTGGACCTACTCGGCCGCCATACATAAAAGCGTAAAGCAACAACATGTATTTTGGAAACGGTATCATGTGTGCATATTGTACTACATTTTTTAAATAGTAAATGTTAAAAAAGAACAACATGAAATATTTTAGTATTATATGCAGTAAATGCTTTTGCGAGTAGTATGATGCATTTATTAATAGGTTTAAACAAAACTTTTTCTATAGAAATTTAATACTCCTGGATTGAAAAAACCACTTAAATTTAAAATAAATATATTTTTAATAGGAGGTCCGAGCTTTCGATGCTACTCGCTATAAGCATACGATGCTAACGTATAAGAATAAAACTCTTTAAAATTATTGAGTTCAATATGTCACAAAAATGCTATTGAGTGGTTATTTACAATTTATATCAGTAATACAACTTAATTAATTAATATTTAATAACCTATAGACAGTTTGAAGATTATTATTGTAATTTATATATCTACAAGTTTTTCTTAACCTTGAAACACATTTGAAAGCATTTGTCAAACGTTGTGATTGAAAAAGCTCGAGTCACACTTACTGAAACGTTTTCAATAAAAGGTCTAAATGATAAATATTATAAATTGGTATAAACATCATACCAATATGAGATATAATGTTCGTATATCTTATGTACACTATGACTAATTATACTAAATTAGTTTTATCCCCATTGTCATTGAAGAATTTAATTTTGGAAAAGGAATTATTGTTTAAAATATAATATCACTTACCAAAATAATTTTTAAAAATGTCAAAATATATCCAAAAAATCGAGTAATGTAGGTTAATATCGGAGGGGTATTCAGGTTATAAGCCACTGTCTCCATTCGACTTCTTTTCTAATTATTAGAGATTTGAATAATACTTTTAATTTTGTTTATGTTTATTTGTTGTGTATATCAATGGATGAGACTATTGCAAACGCGATAAATTTCGCTAAATAATCCGGCAGAATGTACGCCCGTGTTTTGGTATTTTTTGGGGTTTTGCCGTCACCATTGCAGAAATTATCGACTACTACCAATAAATTTAAATTGCCATTATTTCATATGAACAAATTTAGCGATCAATTAGACGATGCAGTAGCATCGTCAAGTCAAGAACCAGTACGTCGTATCAGGTTTCGAACGTGCTAACTTCAGATACTCCTTGCTTTAACTAACTGATTTGCGCTTTAGCATTGAATTAATCATCGATTGGATCATATACATATCTCGGTAAATAGTGACCGCAATTTACTTTATATACATATTATAATTATAAATGAGGTAGACCCGATATATATATATATGTAATATATCTAACTGAAATGTCACAATATAAACGTTATAGAAGATATTTTTTTTTATAGATATAAAAGTTGTCAACAAAATAAATATTGTTCTCAAACTTATCCATAACTATTAAAATCGTTCTTAGCTTGATACTGCAGTAACCACATCGTCTAATTCTTTCAGCCTTTTTATTATATTATTGATATTTTAATGGAAAATATATTTTACTTATGAAATTGATTTTTTCAGTAGAAATGCCGGAACTTTTCAACATTTAAAGCAGATTCATAGTCGTTTATTAGTATTTATATTAGTAGGTATTAGTCGTAAGGCTAATCAAACCCATCAACGCAAAAAGTTGAACATACGTTTTTCCATGAAACTATGTAGTGGAATGGAACTATACACTGAATGCGACGCAACGAAAGCATAGTCAAAAGTTTTCTGCTGCGTCGCGTCGAGTTTGGTTGGTTTGGGCCTAAAGTCAACAAATGTTACTCAATAACAGCATAAAAGAGACAAAAAATCTACAATTTAGTAAAAAAATGTCATGCCGATTTAACCATGATATAATATTTTTAGAGTAAAGCGGAAAATGATGATAAACAATATATTCATACGGGGTTTTGTTTAAAAATAAACAAAACCTTATTTATGGAGGTGGGGGCATAGAGAAACTTCATAATAGAATAGATTTTTTTAATCTTCGCATGGAGCTAAAATATTTTGAAACATATTCTATTGACAATACACAAAGAATACATGAAATAAATTATCAGAGTAAAAATATAGAAAATGTTGTTTTGATATATATAGCAAATAATAGATTATTGAAACTCAAAAAATACAGAAATAAACATTTATTCACGAAAACTTGTGCATTAATTGTGAATACGTATATATCTTTTGTAAGTTGTAGGTTGTTAAAAATCGAAAAGATGAGGAATATATTTTCCACATATTTTATGACATTTTGAGAATTAGAAAATAATAATACTTACAATTTTGATTTTAATTTGACCATAATATAAATTATATATATTTATAAAAGAAAATTGAACTTGTATTTATTATAAAAATTTATATATAACAGAATAGCAAAGAACATTTATACTTTATTTTACTAACACATGTAGCGTAATTGTTTTTATGCGATAATCAAATTTAATTTCTGTGCTTTTTGTATTTCAATTGCTTTTTATATCGCTTCTTCAGAATGAATTTTTCCTAATATAATAATAATAAAACAGTGAAAAATAATATTTTCATCGAAATCGACTAATTAAAAAAAAGCAACACACATGCATATAAAACATTTAATTTCTTCAAATCTTTGTTCACATGTATACCTGAAGATTACGTTAATTTCAAAATTGAGCTTTTTAATGCAGTTTAGCTTGATCTAGCGGTCAAAAATAGGATATATTAGATACAAATTAGGATATAATATGTTGATGATGAATACAACCATTTTGTCGACGATATACTACAATTGTTTTTAAATAGATTTTGACCGAATACCACGGTAGAAACGGTCCAGTTAATGTTCTACAAAATTATATAAAAATACAAGTATAATATATTTCTTGATTTGAAGGTCATTCAACCTGGCTCTGTTCCTTTGAACAAACCACCTTAGCTTCCGTTTTAATAACGGCATTTACTAAAATATAGATGATATACATTGTGATTGTACTATACTATATAAGTGTGATAGAGTTTTCATAGAAACCATCAATTCCTTAAATAACAATAAATATCTATGAGTTATAAATAATGTCGAGTATCAGCAATCTAAGCACTATATTCTTCACTGCAATAGGTTACTCATAACATGTAATAACTCTTTATATCCCCAAATTATTGTGTAAAGACGAAAAAAACGTAAGCTTTAGCATGGTAATTAAAGTATTTGGAATTATTTGTAAAACCTTTTGTTAATAGGTGTTTAGTTTTTAATCCTATCCATACCTGGGGAGAGGGGAGAGGGGAGTGGGGTTGCCTTTCTGACCCACCTGCCCTCCACATATTTGCTGTGAATTTTAAATAAACAAATAAAGCAAAATAAGCACACGTATCTATGAATTTTCTTAAAATAGAGTTTTACAAATTTTAGCGATATATTCACTATTGTGCACTTAATAGGGCTGGTCACGTGACTACTTAATAGGGCTGGTCACGTGACTACTTAATAGGGCTGGTCACGTGACCACTTAATAGGGCTGGTCAGTGATAACTTAATAGGGCTGGTCACGTGACCACCTAATAGGGCTGGTAACGTGATCACTTAAGAGGGCTGCTAACGTGACCACTTAATAGGGCTGGTCACGTGATCACTTAATAGGGCTGCTAACGTGACCACACTCTAAAAATGCATACCTACTTGTTCCAAAAATGACTAAGACATACTTTTTAAAATATAAAGAGCAAATTTTCTCAAACTCGATAAATTCAGAATAGAGTACTATTCTTCAATGGAATATTATACAAAATATCTTAGAATAACTACATTGGATTAAGTATCCGAACATTAATCTCTATTCTACTTGTAAGTAAATACAATTATCGGGAGAACTAGTGAGCATCCAGCCCTCCCCGTGGGATATATAGGAGCACAAAATGCCTCGTACGCTGCCCGGGTTCACATAAAAGTATTACAAATAAGCGTATGCGCAATATGTTAACCAATGGGGGACCATAGTTTAGCACATAAGAGACACCACTATCTGTCATGTTCCTGTTTATCTGTATCTCTGGCTTGCGTTACTATTTGCACAGCATGCGTAAATTGCTACAGTTATTTATACCTTCAGCATTTACTATTTTGCACTGCTTGACATCCCATATTATGCAGACGCAGATTGCTTATTGAATAAAGAGTTAGGTAACTCTATTATCTGCTGAGGACAATTGTCTACTAGTTAATACTCTTACCTGTTGTAGCAGAAAACTAGAGTTTGATTTAAGGGGAATATTTTTTAACTACACTGTTTAAAAGGACTTATTCAGTGCTCAATATATTGGGATGTATATTTGTCAACTAATTATCATGTAAGTGAAATCATTTTGAAGGTTTTTCTTTCCCCCCTTTTCATGTAATAAGCTACTAATACTTTTTATTCTCATATAATGCTAGTAAATTATGGATCGCTTATACTTCGTCGCTATTATTTTTAGGATTTCTAAACACTTCTTTTTGTCATTAAATAAACAATAATTTATAATTTGAAAATTGTGAAGTGATATTTTTTAAATTTTTATATTACCTCTACTGAAGTTAAATATTATAACAGAATATGCATATTCTAAATTTAATTTAATTTCGGTTAGCTACTTGCTTTACTTCTAACTGTATACAATAACAAATCCACATATTGATTTAGAATACATATATATATATACATATAGATTATATGTTTAACCCCCCAATATACCGGACTTGTTTGTCCTGCCAAATATTGGAGAGAGAAAGAGAGAGAGAGAGAGAGGAGAGGTAGGGGAGGATAAAAAAAAATATTGTCGGTAAAACAATAAACAAAAAATCATTAGAATTGTTTCATTTACTATTCAATATTGTATTTCATGATTTAATACACGAAATTAAAATGTACTTGAAGCGAATAATATTTCCTCAATTTAGAGAACAATAAACTTAAAAAAAAATGTTTTACTTATTTCTGATAAATAACTTTTTGAATTTTACAGTTGCTTGACCACCTCTTTGGGCTCACAATAGTGGACATAGCTCTAAAACTATTAAAACCTTATTTTGAAAAAATCACTGACGCTTATATTGCTCCATTTGTTCATTTAAAGATCACAGCAAACATGAGGAGTGGGGTTAAACACCTATAATTCCCAAAACTTGGAGCAAAATTATTAATTTAAATGTTACATATTCGTAGATAATTATATAAGTTAGTGGTCCTAGCGCATAATAGCTACAGGTGTTTTAGAAACTAGAATTAACGACCAAAACGTGGTTTACATAAACTGTTTCTTATCCTACTTACCGACCGCTGTGTTGTTATAGTTTGATTCTAGCTTTTTATCGAAGCCGCCAATTACATCGAAAGTTATTTGAAAAGGAAGTAATCCAATATGTGTACCTACATATGTATATAAACGATATAAAACTTAAGGCTCAAAACAAATAAATGGGTTTAAATATTAAAATCAAAAATCAAAAATTAGTATATCTAATATATATCTATCTTTTATATCTAATGCATATAATTTCATATGAGTATATTTATACAAAAGCATTTATTTCAAAATTTTACGTTACAAGTGATTTTATTTAAATATTCGCGGGAATGAGTGGGAGAATGTACACTTTTAACCAACAGATAATCTTATTTAAATAGTATTCACATAGTTCCAACTGAATATCTGAACAAATATGTCATATAGGAAGCAACTTAATTTCTTGTAATATTATTATTAATTGTATCAAAATTGAAGGTTGGATAAGACTTTTAATATGTTAACCTGTAGTAACTTATATATATTCCACTGGTCGTCATAACCACCGCAAACTATCTTAGTATATGTATGTATATATATATATACCTATTAATAAAAATATAAACTTGTCCAAGTATAGGGGTTAGAAAAATAACACCTCATATGGATTGTATATTTTAGCTTTGTGTCTATTTAGTTAAACTCGGAACATGTATGTAAGGCTTGCCACAAAGAGTTGGTTAGTTTTTCAGAAATTCAGATTAATGACCAGTAATGCCTCTTGCTCTGGATAACATGTCAATTAGGTTTTTACTTTTATATTCTGTTCTGTGCTATATATTCGGTACAGTTAGTTATTTTGTTTCATTCTATATATTGGTATATTCGATAATTTTGCATTATATCCAGGTCAGTATTACTTTTAGTAATGAGTCATCAGACGATTGTGTCTGCGGCGTTTATATCTAAATTGTAATATATTTCGGAATTTCTTACTTCACAATAAAAAATCATTTTTACTTGGAATGATAAATATTGATATAACATTTGAAGTTAATGATTAATGAGGCTGATATTAAATTAGTTAATAAATTGTAGGAACAAAAAATATATTTAAAAACTTTCAAGAAATGAGAAAATATCAAATTGTGTTTAATAATTTTTGACATAACATATAATTATAAACCAAATACAAATAATTTCAACATTACTTTCAATTATCAATAAATTAATTTGTATGCTGAAATACTACTTTGGGAACATATAATTAATAGTCCGAATGATCTTATCGAGGATTATTTCAAGAAACTGTCACAGTTTGAAGCATGGGGACGCTTCCATAAAGCTTAATAGCCATTTCCTATAGTGTATGATTGGCAGTTTCAACTATTATTGATTGCATAATATTAAACATATATCGTGTTGTACATTTTGTTGCTAAGAGAAAATAGCTATATTTAAACAAAGATCGTATAATTTGGTAAGAAATGTATAACTTGCAAAAATATCGACATTTAAACATTTTGAACATTATTGTTTCATTTTTATCGGTGCATTTGATTTATGGCCTTATCAGAATTTCATCTAATAAACTATGCTATCTTGAAAATCAAATTGCAGCGTTCTAAACTTGATCCAAAGTCGATGAGTTTTGTTTGGTTGTCCGTCTATATACCTAAAAGAACCTACTTCACATCTGTAATCGATACTGTTTATTATGACCGAAATTTAATCCAGCTAGCGGGTAGGAACACGAGTATAATATTTTGGTGGGGATTATTTCATGACCAGATGTGGCTATGACCAGATGGCTATGTCTATCCAAAATTTGGGAACACAATTAGGACACATCCAAGAGAACAGACTACACGAGCTAATGTCATCAATATAGAAAAGAATTCATCGGCTTTTTGGTGTCTAGTTAATTCAATAAAAAAAGATTACAAAATCCAGAGCATTAAACTAGCGGGACTGATCAAAAATTTAGTTTGAATTTCTAAAATTAGGGATATTTCAATATAATGGTTGAAAATTAAAAATGTAGGTTCCCAATTTTAATGCATATCGCTAATGAGATGATATCCAACTGGTTATTTAGTACATTATCTACGCTTGTATTATATTTGAATCTATTTTATCATTACTTGTACATCGATTGGACGATTTTTCTGTCGTTGTCAAATGACATTCATTGTTTTAAATGTTTTAAAATAAGATACGAAAATTAGGAATGATCGACCGGCCTGCTCGAGTTAAGAAAATGATTTATAGTTGTAAATTTTATTGACAACTAATTAATTGTGCTACTTCAATAAAATTTATATAAATTAATAAATTTGTATTATATATTTATTGAAAATTATTTTAAAATGTTTGATATGTTATAAAGTATATCTAAGTTTTCTAACAATTACAATATACCTTTTGCATATTTTACCTAATACATAATCTATTGTTTCTTTATGGATATTGAATTTTAAACTTTAATTTAATTTAAGGCTTTTAGTGATCAATCAAGTAGCATCGATTGAAATCAATATCATTAAATTCGAAACTCTATCTATAATCAATACTCTATAGTTTTATTGTTTAATATCTATGTATATAATATATAAACTATCAAATTAATAGCTATTAAGTATTAAATGTTTATGCAATCGGCCCCTGTATTTATTTATACATAAATATAATAAAATATGTCTTTATATACTGGCAGGGAGAAAACTCTTACGTACATTATACTTATGGGCATAAGATATACATATATATTTTATGTAAAGTTACTAATATACATATATTATTTAAGAGAAACTACAAACTTTATACAGAACAAATCATTATAATGAACCTCTGGAACGAGTGTAATACATTCATAATAAAAGTTTTATCGTAGAATTCTGCAATATGTAACCTTGTGACTTTTTCAAAATATATAACAAATTAGAAGATTATTATTTTTTTTGTAAAGAAGAAATAACAATCACATAAACACAGTATTGCTTATATGAGTATAACATAAATTATGTCTCTGAACGTTTTGACCATCTTTATCGACTTTTACTGTATTAATTGATGGAATTTTACAGAATTTAGATCTACTATATTTTACGCTATAATACAATTATACATATTAATAATGCATATATTTTATTCGTTGTTATTTATTACGAAACAGTTGTTTTATTGAAAGTTATTATAAAGCAATGTAATTATTAACCATCGAGTAATCAAACACAACGATATCACTCTTATTTATTTTCTAAAAATACATTACGCTATATATGTTAGTAAATTTAAAATCATTTTATTTTAACAAATTTCATGTAAATGGGTTACAACAAATAGTATTAGATATTTTTATTAAATTAATTTGAATAGCATATATATGTTTTCATATGAATTTTAATATGCGTTATACTTATCTGTAAAATATAATTATTGCCTGTACATATATTCAAAATTGTTTTACCACAGGGTATCAAACTAATAGTATTGAACTGTATACAGATCAGCAAATAAAAAATCTCTGTATTTAGTTACTCTATGTCATTAATTGATTTTGAAAATATTTGATACTAATACAACTTCTAAATATAAATTTAAAAAAGTCTATCAAAAGGTATAGTATCTAAGTGTAAATATTAATAAGGAATAAAAATTAGCAAGGAATAAAAATATCAACACTTTTACTGCAATAATTAGATTGAAATTTAACACAACTTTTGATATCATCACATTAAGATAATTGAAATATATTTTTAATTTGAATATTTGACACAAAAATTAATGTTTAGTTTTCCATATGTCTCCTTTTAATACAATTAGTTACTATTATTTCACTAAATCATGTCAAAGAGCTTCCTCACTGGTATTTCGCGTGCGCAACATTTCTTATGTTAATAAACTTGAAGAAAACTCCGAAATGGAAACGATGTTCTGGGAAACTAATTCTTGTCTGAATAAACATGAGTCAGTTAACTAATGGTTTTACTGATCCATCGCTTCGATATACTTGAACCCCAATGTATTAGTCGAGTCTGTGTATACAGTGCATATTAATTATTCGATTAAATTCCCACGGTGTTTGCCCATATTAGTTGCATTAACGTATCTTGAAAATACTTTTAGGTCCAATTCTAGCCTGGAATTTAGTAAATGTGGTTTGTTAAAGATTATTTTAACATCACTTAGTCGAATGGTTTTTAAATTTGCAATATATATATGTATATATGTATGTGTATATAATTTATATCTAAATTAAAATATCATTTCACTATTGAGGCTATTTTATTGTTTTCAAGAGAGAGAAATTAGATAAGTTAATCTCTTGTATCAAAAGATCTAAGCCGAAAGAATTTTATTTCTTTCGTAAATAAAAACGAATTTGATATCTCTTCTATATCTGTATAGAGATTGACAGGGCTAGTGAAAAGAGAGAATTCGGGCAAAATGTTGAAATAAATGACCTTTATTTGAGAGAAACATCTGCCTAAAGCCCTGAAGTTATTGACTTTTTATCAAGAGGGTATAGTACAACATGCAGAAATCATGTACTCGATGGAGACAGTATATTACAGCTTATAGTATCTCATAACGTTTTGTGGGGCATGTTACTGGAAGCTAACTCCTGTGCTAACTCTTGTTTTGAGAGCAAATGTTCATTTGATATAACTATGAGAAGGACTGAACATTTTGTCAGTGGTAATGAGATTGGAGGTTGAATAGATAGCTACATGTCATCAAATATTGCTGATTAATGCGATTACTATATATAATTGAGAAAAAAAGTAGGATACTGTTCTCTTTAAGTTTGCAGTGAATTCTAGTAATTCAAGCTTTATAAAGCATATTGCACGGATGATAAATTTTAATATACATATTTTTATATCGAAATATGTGTATTTTTGATAAATAACTTTATTTGATTTCGAAATGAGGCAATAATATAAAATATGGCTTATATACTAATAGGTACATCTTATTCCAATTCCTAATATATATTTAATTATTTATGAAATAGATGACTTTTTCGGTTTAATATAAATAAATTTATTGGTAATCAACTAATTAATTGATTAAATCCATTTGATTCTACATGATGCATATATGGGCATAATTTCGTTATTTAAATGATACTAGTTAAACTGGAATCTTCTGTCAATGAATAATTCATTAACCTCCTGCATACCAGGCTACTTAACGCAGTCAGGAGCCGAGGGGAAGATTTCTCCCCTTCCATTGTTTTCCAACTTATAATTGAACTATTGTGTTAAAATTGTGTAGCCTAGTAGACCAACATGTCCTATAACAGATTCCATTTAATTTTTTTAAATGAAATACACCTACTTCATAATTGCACTTACAAATTAAAACATAGAGTGACAAAATGTAAATTCATAATTTCCTTATTTTAAAGATATATTTGAAATAATTAAAACATTATGTATAGGACTAACTGGCTATATATTTCATATTGCCTATTATTATTTTCCATTATCATGTATTATATGTAAACATTATTCCTTTATGCACAACAATATTATCAGGTATGCACAAAACAGTTTTTTTTCTAACATACATGTTTTCTTGATTGAAAATATGACTGAAATTAGAATAGGGGCAGGGGAAGCAATCTGGAGGGCTCTAGCATGCCCTTGAGGGTGCAAATGTAAGGAAACATCTGTTAAATATTGTAAAACATTAGTTAGAAATAGTCACTGGAGGTTAAACTATCACATTTTTTAGATAAAAAATGGATCAGTAAAAGTAAAACCAGAGCGGCTGAATCTGCTCCCCCCTCCTCCCCCTCGTTATGGATAGGGCGAAGCATCACCTGTTTACCGCACCACTCACTTACATATTTACTTTAATAAAGCCTGACTACTCTTTTGCATATTATATTAAAATTTTTAGAATGTATTTCAGAGCCTAATATATTTACTGAGTTTTAATCAAATACTGCCAAACTATTTCTGTTTTTACAATTGTATATATTAGGCAACTTTGTTCTCAACCCTAATCTAGACCTGGATAGGGCCTCCCTCTATTCTTTTTGTGATTTTTAAATAATTGAAGATTCCGTGACTTTTCTTTAAATAATAATTTCAGCACTATATTCACTATTATGCACTAAAAGTGTCGGTCACATGCATCCTCTTAAGTGCATTTTTTTTCAAAAATGACAGACATACTTTTTATTTTGTAAATGCGCATCTCCCTCAAAATTGATGAAATTCTCAATCGAGTACTGATTAGTTAAATAGTAAATATTAAATATTAAATAATTTATCCAATACGATAGTAAAGATAATAAATCCGGGAGTACAAAAAAACCGGGCAAGTTTTTTTGCTAAAAATATAATATTTTATAGAAATTTCATGATTAAAAAATATATGTTTTCCCATTCATTTATAAAAGAATTGTTTTCGACCGATTTTCTTATATGTTTTTTTAATTCTTCACATATACAGTACTCATATCTGTATTAGTATATTAATAGAGTAGGTATATTATGTATACCAGTCGCTTTAAAAAGCTAAATTGCTCACTCAACTAAGATTTAGATTTTGACATTATAAGTAATTACTTTTCACAAACAGACACGAGAGGATATTGATCTAGGTCAAGAAATTCTTACATTTTTATCGATATACTTAAATAAAAAATTATTCAGTTAGTAAAAATTCTACAAAATATAGGTGTCTTAAAAATGTTCTTTGTATTTTATTTGTGTTTGTTAACTTTAGAAAAATAATATAATAAAATGATAATAGTTTGTATTAATAGAACATGTTTTATATTTTTCAGATTGCTTTTTGCAGCGGTATTTATAACGATCAATGTATTAGGCCAACAGGTGAGGCAAACATATTCTATTTTACAGAATTCTTATTTATAAAGTATTGATCGAGTTTATCTATTCGCATTTATGATGAATATATATTACTTAACCCAGATAATTGGGTGAACTCCAATAATGTAAACCATATTTTAGAATATAAGTATATAAGAGGTGTAATATTTTTTAGTTGTATTTTTTAACATCTAAAACAATTGTTTACTACGATTATTTCATAAATTATAACTTTCATTTACAAAAATTTGCAAACATGTGTCCAATAAAAATGTATTCTTAATAATTGTTAAAAAGTAAACAAATTTAATTGTATAATAATTAGACTTGAAGACAATATAATTTTATTGATTGTATCCATAAACATGCACAAGGGAATGAAAAAGGACACAAAAGACATATTAAAGATAATATCCTGTACTTATGTATGGTTATTTGGTGTAAAGGATGTATAGTTGTTGTTACGACGTAGAAAAAACGAAATTTTACATAGAATAAATGATTATATATGCGTAACTAAGCAACCAATAATATTAAAATCTTGGAACCGCCATGCATATGGGCCATCTGTCATAAGTCGCCTGGCAACTGGATAATTCAAGGTCAAATATGGTTAATCTAAAAAATAGGGTCAATTTTATAAGCTGGCAATATTTAATCTTAAATAAACAGTTACTAATGGAGATTTGGCAAAGCATCTACATTGTTTCGGTATAGCCCTCGATGGCCTCTAGATGATTCTGAAATGTTTAGGCCAGTGGTTTCTTAATTACGGAGATATAGTCATTTCAATTATATAATATCTTTCCTATGTAGATTTTTGTTGAATTTTTTATCTTATAGGAAGGTAATTGAAAAACTGTACACGTATAATTAGTATTATATATACTTTTAAACAAAGTAGGTAATAGTGACATTGTATAAATGTATTGCATTCAATAATTTAGGCAAACTTCGAAAAAGGTAGATTATATCCGGGGTCATGTTGGTAATTACTTTAAATAAACTCTACAGCATATTTAACCTGATGCTGCAATGCTATACCATGTGGTTTTTGAATGTATTCATATGTATATGTATATGTACAAAACTTTCTCCAAGTTTATATATCAAGTTTCTCGTCTATCCTTCTTTAAAACATTAATAGTGGTGCATTCCATAATATAATTTCTTTCGAGGATCATCTTTTGTATATCCTGTAATATCTAACAGATTACCTCAAAGAATCCAGATGGTTTTCATTTAAATATTACATAACGGATGCCGGTTATACTATATTCTAGAATCTAGATAGACAGCTGAGTGCTATGTCTCGTCTGTAAGAATATTATGCCGACAAACGGGCTTCAAAACAGGTTGATGTAAACACTCAAATGCATTCCACTCCATACATATGGGCACATGTAATTTAACACAGTAAATACTATTACGATGGCCAACTTTTTATCTTAGTCTTTTACCGCATTGCATATTAATATATATATATGTTCATAGCGACTGTTGTAATCTTTGTTACATTATAGGTATCAGTTATTATGTTTATAAGTGGTAACTCGTACACTATAGATACTATTAATTTTATGCGGGATATATTGAAAACTAAATGGCCAAATAATAAAGCGGTAACATGTGTATAACATTCAAATTTTTAAAAATTTATTCACATATAACCGCTAATTCATTCATCGGCCATAACCTCAAATCAATGGTATCCATGAAATGACAGATCTATCCAGGATTTGTGAATATATGTCCAAATCGATAAAGATAAAATCATAAACCAGAAATTAAAATAAAGACTTGACTCTATACTCCCTTTATTTTAGCGGTAAGTTATGTAATCATTCGATATTTTGTGACACTCAATGTCTTTTAGTTTATAGTAAATATGTAAGCTGAAAGTACCGTCCAATATGTATACGTATAATTATAAACAGTATTAAAACAGAAGCCATGCTTGACTGCTGATTGTTTCATTAATGCAAATGCGTCACTCCATTTTACACCGGGCCCCTGGAGTGGTCCAAGTGACATAAATAAACAACAAATTTCGCCGGAAAGTACAGTGAATCTATTTTGTATTTATCTGAATTCTCGAGTGCCTTCTATCACGTAGGTAAAATGTATTTACGCATTATAGACCTATAGTGGTCAGAATACTCCTTCGTAAGAATAAGGATTACAAAAGGACATATTCCCCTAATACTTTAATGACCGACAATAATCCCATAATATATAATCTTCTGTCATATTACTTCCAGTCAGAAAATCCATCCTCCACTGGTGTTTGTGTGTATATAGTCTAAGCAATGGCTAAGTGGTTTTTTGACTACAATCTAGTTTGTTGGAGTGGAGGATCATTTAAAATATTTCAGTCAATTTCTTGCATATATATATAGCATGTAATATGATATATACATTATTACTTATTAAATATTGTTAAACTCGATACTACAAAATTATTATATGATTATATTTATATGTGTCTTAAATTTATTGCATATTAATATGTATACACGTCTGTAATCGGTTAAAACTTTTTAGGAAGTTAATTATCGATACATTTTCTGGTCATAAAAAAGTTACGTCACTTTTGCTAGTGTTACAGTGCTTATGGATTCTATATAATTCATGTTAATTTCTTGTTGATCATAAAAAGTTACACTATTAATGGTAGTGTTCAGGTGCATATTAATGATATGTAATTAACGTTAATTTATTTTCAATTATAGAGAATTGACGCTGTTGTTGGTAGTGCTGATAGTTAGGTTGGTTAATTAATTAACGCTAATTTCATGTTACGCTGTTGTTGGTAGTTTTAAGGTACTTAGGTTGGCTAATTAATTAACGCTAATTTCATGTTACGCTGTTGTTGGCAGTGTTAGGCTTCTTAGGTTGGCTAATTAATTAACGCTAATTTCATGTTACGCTGTTGTTGGTAGTTTTAGGGTACTTAGGTTGGCTAATTAATTAATGTTAATTTCATGTTACGCTGTTGTTGGTAGTTTTAGGGTACTTAGGTTGGCTAATTAATTAACGCTAATTTCATGTTACGCTGTTGTTGGTAGTTTTAGGGTACTTAGGTTGGCTAA
>JAYRBW010139390.1:0-15241 GCA_036023295.1 Invenusta paracnida
AGAGGATAATATAAATGTTCAGTTTATGTTTTTCAGTATTCTTAAATACATGCTTCTTAATTATGTATTAACAATATTTAATTATTTTTAATTTGCTTAAATTTTATTCAAATTTATGTCAGAAGAAATTCTACATTATTAATAGTTTTGATCTTTTAACTCTTTTTAACTTTTTATGTTTCATATTTTAGATTTTTATTATTAGAAAAGTGCATAAACTGCGAACGAACAAGATTAATTAAAGCAGAATTTAAATATTTCAAATAAAGTAAATGAGGTTAGTACTTAAGGTATAAAATACAAAAATTATGTGAATGAGACTAGATATAAATTTAATATATGCCAAGTTTTTTTTCAACTATAGCAAAATAGCTTTAAATGGGTCTATTTTTTAATTGTAGTTAATTTCGTGTAGTTTTATATTGGCATTTAAAATGAATTAATGCTGTTAAATTATCTCACTTTAGTGAACGCATCTGTTTTTTTTAATTGAGATTTAAAAGAAATCTAATTAAAATTTATTGTCGCTTTGTAATTATTTATTTTTAAGTTATTCTGTTTTTAAAATTGTTATTTAAATTGAAATAAATATATTATCACAAAATGTATTACTATAATATTTGTTGTGTATTAAGTATTTATTTCGAAGTATTCTCTTTTTCAGTATAAATTATTTCTATAGGATTTAACATGGCATTCAGTGATAAAGAAAACTATGAACTCCAAATGAAGGCTCGACGTGAATTGTCTTCAACAAAAGATCCGATAGTTAAATTGCGATTACAGTGCCTTTCACGAGGTGCAAATGGAATAAAAGGTTTTGGAAGGTTAGTTGATATATTTACTAACTTTATTTTAATGAGACCATTAAGTGTGTTGTCCTTATTGCGCTTCAGTCAAGTTGGTTAACACGAAACTTCCCACCGCGTACAGGGGCCAAATTTAATTAACTACATTATTTTACCTTTTTATAATAAAAGTTTTTTTTGTGAATAATACTTTATTTACAGTATAAAGATAGTTATAGGTTTATAGTACATGCAACATACATGTGAATTATTTGTATGCGAATATTAGTTTGTTTTGAACGATACTTTCTGTCTAAATATTATTCATTTAAGTTAACATTATGCTGCACGATTGTTAGCTCTGGCTATTGTTATTTGAAAGGTAATAATAATACCGTAATTTATATTATTTATATAAAAACCTCACATAATAGCCTAACATGTACTAACAAGAAATGATATTAATACTTATGACTAATCATTCGAACACAGACAACGTTAATTGTCTGGTCTGAATTGACACATGCAGTTTTCATAAATACCTACATCAAACTATTATCTTTTTACTTTACTGGTATATAATATGCACTTACTGTATTACTATTAGACTGTATTATACGTCTAGTGGCCCTCTAGCTATTTACCCTCCAACGATAATTTTCATAATCGATATTTCTCAATTTAATGCGTCTGCAGTCTTAGTCTATCTTCTGTATAATTTTCCAACGAGATATCTATTAATTCTTATTCTTTTAGAGATGACTCCCACATGTGGAACTATTAGTAACTCTTATACTTATTGTAGTTAGCATGGTATGGTTTAAAAAAATTAAAGCTATTTAATTTTAACCTTTGATAAGACTAAAGAGTTTTCAATATCGTGATAGCCAAACGTATATTATTTTATAATGTTATATTTATCTGACATTTGTCTATAAATTATATGAACTTGTTATCATCTTTTATTATAACCATTCTTATTTCTTAGTTGGTGTTCACTGACAAATAGTTTTCAGTAATTTACATAAATATAATTTTAACTGTTGTAGACAGTTCCGAATTATGGATGATGACGGCAATAAACGACTCAACAAAGAAGAGTTCATGAAGGGTTGTGATGATTTTGGGGTTGAAGTAACAGATGAAGAAACAGTGGAGCTTTTTCATCGTCTTGATACCGATGATAGTGGATCTCTGTCTTTCGATGAATTCTTAATCGCATTGAGAGTAAGTGATCTTTATATATATATGTCGAATAAGAAATAATACGTTAGAAAAGGGTGCTAATTAAGTAATTTATTCGTACATCTTACTCTATTTAGCATTTTAGTTATGCTCACACACACAGATTTGTGTAAACAGTTATATAGTGTAGTCTATCAAGTTAAACAATTCGTATTTAGAGGCATAGACATTTAACATGTGGTGTGTTAAATTATAATTGTTTAAACTAAATAACTTTATAATGCACGATTTTGTTTATTTTACCTCCCCTAGACATTATAGCAAAGAGTATTTGAAAATTATGTACACAGAAAAAGGTCTGGTCTAGTTTACTTACGCTGTGGAGTTGATAAAAAAGTTTACATGCATAATCTTGCTCTAGCGGATTTTTTAATCATTATAATTTTATTGAATATTATTTCCTTTTATTCCGTTGTTGATAATAAAAAATATATGATTTATTGTATTGAGTGGTGTTAATAATAATAATAATCATCTATATTATTATAGACCAATATACAAAATACTTAAACTAAAATATATACATCTAATATACTTGAATTATATGTTTACTTGGAGAAATTTAGTTTACTATTTCACAACTGAGTCGATGTAATTAAATGTATTAATACATTGTGCTTGGCAATAAAGTTGATTTTTAATAATTATTAGTCTAATGATTTGATTAATTTAGTTTTTCTCAGATTTAATTTATAAACAGAAACACAATTTAAACATCAGTGTACTGTTGTGTTTGAGGTAAGCTTTGTGAAATACATGAGTATAATATGTTTGTTTTCCGTTAATAGTTAATTTACTGTATTTTGACGTTATTTGACTTAATCTAACGGAAATCACGAAAGCTTGTTCAGGAATGCTACTAGCTTGATGTCTAAACGTATATTATATTTGATATTTGTGTTACTTAAAATCTATAATTGTTTGTATTTAAATTTAGACTGGAAATATCCTTAAATGCCACTAACTAATTCTTTTATTTTAATATGATGTCACACTTTTATTTGTTTTATTCCCTGCAGCCCCCAATGTCTGCCACTCGTGTTAATATAATCAAAAAGGCATTCGAGAAGATGGATAAAACTGGAGATGGTGTCATCACTGTAAGCAGTTCAATAATAAATCTTATTTATTCTCTAAAATAATATTTGTGTTTTTGTGATATTAATATATTATTATTAGCTTGTGTTGTTAAATAATAAATAAGATAAATACTGCCGACTAGAAAGTTGTACACCCCCGGTCGATATAAACGCAACAACAGCATTTTCTGCATGTTTATTTTTATTTTTTCGACACATTAAATTTAAACAATGTAATTGTTTTCATATAAATTTATTAGTATCAATCAGTTGTTGACCCTGAAAGGGGCCGTTTACGCGTTCTCAAAGATTGTGGAAGGGTTCAGTAGGGTATGGCATTGTCACGAGCTGCTATGACTATCCACTCTTCTGGGCATTGAGTCAACCAGATTGTTGAGAAGTAGTTGGTCTAACTGCTTTCACTGACGCTGAGCTTCTTGCCAGAGACCACTGAGTCCATGAATTGGTAACCTATCGACACGTTGCTGTAGCTGTGACTATACATTTTCAATAGGATTGAGGTCTGATGATTCAGCTGGCCAATCCAAGAATGGGATGTTGTTGTCTTGAAGAAAGCGCTGGGTTCGTCAAGCACTGTGGCATGTTGCATTGTCATGCTGCAGCATCTTGTTATTCTCAGCTAAATTGAGGGAGACAACTTGCTCTTGCGACAGCTGGCTTTACAATTCTGCATTCAACCTCTCCTGCACACGAGCTAAAAGGCGAGGACCACCATAGGTGAAACCACCCCAGAAGATAATTTTGCCACTGGAAGCGTGCACAGTGGGTGGATTGTAGTGCCCCTCTCCGTCTCACATAGCGCCTCTGACAATAGCTTACAAGAGGTTATGTAAGCTCATTTAGCTCCCTAGCTATATTTCTTCTTTATTACGTAAATAAGAGATAACTTATAAAAAAGGGACTATTTCAAACTATTAGATAAGCAACAAATTAATTTATGTAGGCTAAATAAGGCTTTTAGTTACTTTTCCTTCATTTAATGAACAAAATATTTTTTACATACATTTAGGTACTCTCAAATCATTCGAGCGCATTTAAACAATTAATATTTGAGCATATACTAAACAGTAGCAAAATGTATGGAATAAATACTGTTGTTGCGTTTATAATGAAATTGTCTAAATATTGCGTAGAATTGTAAAAACATCAATGTTAGTGTTTTTACTTCTCTTAAATATTTCGTAGGTGTGTTAAAAATATCCATACAGTCTCGATTAATGCAACTAAATTAGTCTTTTGAAGAATATTAAGCTATCTGGTTAGAAAATCTCTACTGAAGTTATACTAGTAAGAAAGACAAATTTGCAACTCATTTGAGATTTCACGTCTCATTTTAGAAATCGATAGATATTTCTTCTTACTAACAAACTCCTATGTGTGATATGGAGATCAATCAGTCTATCAATTTTTCTCACTTGGTTATGTCAACAACCGTATTATTCTGGTATACCTAGTGCCTTTGTATAACGACTTTACTTCCTATACTCAGGAATAAAACAGTTTAGTCCTGGTTTTCAATTTTTATTTGATTTTAGCCTGGATTTGTTTCATTAGGTTTCAGTGAGTCATGTTTGTTTTTATAGTTAAGGCTATACTACATAATATACTATTTTTCATAGTAAGTGTTTAACGTTAGCAACCCTGTAGTATTTAACATTTAATATGGATTGGTTGGAATTTTCACTTTTTTGTTATTAGATAAATTTATTGATTTTACTATTTGTCGTGTATACTTAACTAAATAAAATATTGTAATCATTTCTGTTAAATAAACTTATTCTTTATATAAATCGTAAATTGCTAGATATTTTTGTTTTTTATTTCAAATAAAGGATACTCTTAATAGCAATTCGGTTTGTCATTAATGTTATATAATGTTCTTATCTCTACAAAATTCCATGCAACATCGCAATTATTATTTAGTTTTCTCCATCAACCTTAAACTATAATCGTATAGTTGCATTAAGTACTCACCGGAGAATATAATTAACCTTTTGTCAAATACACTATCGTATTTAGCAGGAATCATTAAACGACAATAAAAGTAAAAGTATTCCTGTTGTCGCTAATGATTAATTAACTTTTAATTAACGTATTTATTTTATTCATATTGGTTTTAATTTTATAGTTTAAACAGACTGTTAAAAATGTGTACTTTTAGACTAATGTAAACTTGAAATAATATAGAATAAAGCAATATGTTGGTTTACATATAAATATAGTTATTTAAAAATATTAACTGAATGTTCAATGTAACTATTAACTAGTATATATTTCGTATATACATTAAATGTTATTATTTATTTGTAAACACTGTTTAATATAAGAATGTGTAATTTATTAATATTTAAATTGAGTCTGTAAAATTATTTTGAATTATATGTGAAAAGTGAAAATGTATTTTTATTGTAAAATACACTGCAGGATCCGATTCTATGAAATACTATATAGAAAACACTACCTAATCTTCTTATCAAAATGCTTGTAGTCAATTTAAATGTTATCTCATTTCCGCTATAGCTCAGGACGTATTCAGTTAGATGTATCAATTCTATTCAATGTATATATAGCTAAAGTGGAAAAGCAATAACCATAGGCTTTCCACCTTCATAAAATGATACTCTTTCTTGGTTTAGGCAATAATTTACAAACTTACAATATATTTTTCTCACTTGCAATTATTAGCTAATGCTCAATACTAAATAATTACGTTAAAAGGAGGATCTGCAGTGTTATGCATAATTGTATGCCAATTCTGTTTCTAACCTATACATATATTCGAGAAGATAGTTTTCTTGTGAATAGTTATATACTATGCTTTTATAAACAGCGTTGCCACACATACAGTCGGTAATATGTTTCAATTAGAACATTTTACTGAAATCATTACAGAGATTTTCTTATTATCTACATATATTAGTGTGTCAATTATTCTTTAACTGCATAATTAGTGATTCATCACACATCATTGAAGCAGTGCAGTGCAGTGATATTTGCCAAATCAAGGTTAATGGACGACTCTTTCAAATGCAAAACTTTCATTATATCCCAGCTCAATAAGTTTATAGAGAAATCCCAATCCTTTTTTTCGTTTTCCATTATTAAACTGCCTTGATCCATCTGTCATCACATCCAAATTATCATCAGATGTGGAACTCAGTTTCGTTATTTAATTTCTTCATTAATCTTCAATCAGCATTCTCATTAAAAAGGTGATACCATTGTAAGGCAATTTATTCTCAAGATCCACTGTCAAGAACCTCTTCAAGTTATAGCTAAGCTTTCGAATTCAAAATCGTTTGTATCATCTCTTTTCGCTTTCAAAAATAGTTATGCATATTTCTAGACAGTGATTACTAAACCGCAAATTTTGAGTCATGGTTAAGCGAGCGTTGAGACAAGCTTCTCAGCAGTCAGCATGCTTTTTTCTATTTTTAACTAACTGCCAGAAAACCTACATGTTCGACATTTTGTTATTTTAAGGATCACCCTTTTTTGTTATTTGGAAAGAATGAATGAATTAGGAAATTGTCTTTAAACAAAAACTTCGTCAACTGCTAATATTTCTATGCTTAAGCATTTTGCTTGTTTTAAAATGCTTTCGATTTAATTTCACAAACAGTATTGTGTTCTCCAAAGTGTCATGCTTTCATGGTGAGAACAAGGGTTTTGAAAGAAGAACTTGTAAAGGTCACTTCATCCTTTGGAAGTTCGCAAAAAAAATTTTACCGTCAAGGTTTGACGGCATTTAAGATACTTGGGTGTTCGACAGCGTAAACAGTTCGTCACCGGCCTCGTTTGTCCATTGTGGGACTTCTGTGATGTAGTATGGGCGGATGGTTTATCGTCTTCCCTCTTACGATTGGAAAGTACACTGTCTCCATCAGCACCCATGTTAATCACCCTTGGATTGGACTACATTAAAATTACGTCAACTCCACTTCTTCTTACAGCATCGAGCTCGCAGGAGACCTGAGCGTTCATAAATGGACAGGCGCTAGAAGCCTGTCAGGCAGCCTCCCCAAAAAGTCAATGAGTGACTTTCCAGAGCTGAAGAGGTCTTCAACATTCAGGTTAGGTCCCCAGGCGATCCTCCTCCAATGGGCAGCTTCGATGTCCTTGCAATCCAAAAGGAGGTGCCTCACAGTAGAGGGGTTATTGCAGTTTGGGCATTTTATGTCAATGAGGTCTTTATAGGCTCGGAGGCTGCCGATGTAAGCCAGTGACCCTCTCCATTTGCCACACCTCTGTTGATGATAGGTCCTTCTTTTTTCGAAGCTGAGCCCCTCGAGCGCGGACTCCTTAGGGGGGTTTCCTCCTCCACTTACTTCCCAGCACCAGCTTGTAGTCTCCATGCCTTCTCCTATCTGACGCCTCTGCTTCTCTCTTTACTTCTTCCTTCCAGATGTGGGCTGTTTTTTTTCTGATATAACTTTTCGCTGTAGACAGAAGGAGAGAAATGGTGTCCTGGGTGTTCTTCCTACATTCAACCGCTATTGCCTCTACCCTCTTATTTCCCTCCACTCCCGCGTGACCCGGGACCCATTGTAGGTAAGTTGTTTCTCTCCCATGTCTCGATGGTCTTGCTCCAGATGTTGTTAAGTCTGTTGCTGAGGGCCACCCTTGATTTTCTGAAGAAGGCTGCGGCTGTCTGTGAATCCTAATCTTCTGTGCTGTCGTTCCTCACTCAAAAATGCCGTCGAGGGCTGCGTCAAATCCACCGTCTAATACTGTCAAAGAAACAGAGCCAGTAGCTTTGACAACAGTATTCCGGCCACCACGCACTCGTGGCCCTCAAACTCGGGCGTCCACCAGATATTGCCCACAATCCGCGCCTGCCTCAAACTATATAGAAGAGCAACGGTTCGGATAGTGAGCACCGCGAGTGCTTTTATAAAAAGAATCCCTATTATCTTAAATCTCATCATTTATAGTGTTATATCTATTCCTCTATTTGCTTTGTTGTTTTAATTCGCAATTAGATTATAACGAAACTATTGATAGTGATAAGTAGTCGTCCTATTTTTAATAATACACTTCATTACAATTTAGGTGAAGGATATGAAGGGTGTGTATAATGCCCGTCTCCACCCCAAATACAAAAATGGTGAATGGACTGAAGAGCGTGTTTTTCTTGAATTCCTTAAGAATATGGAAGCCCCAAATACAACAGATGGACAAGTAAGTTAACCATTACCGTATTTTTATTGTCTCTAAAAATTATCATTTACATAAACTCCGTTCATTATGACAACTAAATTACAAATAATAAGATATATTGTTTCGAACTATTTAATTCATACTGATAAATTGTTCTATGGATGTATATTATGCTTATCTGATGTATGTGTTATGAATATATTTATTAATAATATTGAGGAAATTCAGCCTGATTTCTAAGATGCACTAATTTAGTACTTCGCAAAAACAATATTATGAAATTTATGTGTACTGCATATTAATTACTTTAATGTTGTTGCAAATGTACTTGTGGAACGTGTTTGAATTAAAATTGATTTTTGTATACATCAATCTTAATCTGCATAGTATAACTAGACACTGAATTTTCCACACTTAAGTATGTAGTTATGTAGAATTAAAAATGTATTACAGATTATTCATTGGTACTGAGATCATATTATCATCTCACGATAGATTGATGGTATTTTATTTAACGTTTTTTGTGTAGCTATTTATTTATGTATTTTATATCTTCAGACGTTATATGTACAGTGTTGATGTACACAGTATATTGTCAGTATTGATAGGTACGTTATTCTTGGGTTACAGTAGCTTATTAATATTGTCATCGTCATCGTGTTAAGACACTATTATCATGCGTTGCATTAGAGGCGTATTTTGTCAATTATATCGTACATCATATAATTGAATCACTTAAAAATCGTTATCATTCCGACATCTGCCGATTGAAATTCATATGTCTGGTAACGGTGTAGTACTACTATTTTGTGCAATTATACAATGTGCACATTATCATTAGCGTACGTGTAACAATAATATAATGTTTATTATAGCACTTAATATACGAATTGATTTATATTTGATATATTCTAATTATTATACTATATACTATTATGCATTATTGATAAGTTTCTTATGACCTTATGAACTTTCATGCCTAGTATGATTTTAATGACACTAACTTGCAATATTTGTTATAGATCCTAAAATGTAATAATTCAATTTATTTCTGTGGAATTAGGATGGATATCGTAAGATTAGTTATTAAAGTTTATAGTACAACCTAATAATAAGTTTTACATAATACCATATTATGTTTAAAATACAACATTTGGATGCGTTTCAAGGCCGTCAATATACTAACCGCGTACGTAATCTCTAATCTAATATGGGTGTGCTTTACATACCCCAAAGGGGAAGGTTTTCTATTAGCAATTTAGTTTATTAAACTACATTTTTAATCCAAAGTAAATGTGTTGAATACAATAGGGAATAGAAAATATGATTAATTACCTGATTATCGCCAATCAGATATTTAATTGTTTATATATGTTTTAGTATACTTGTTAATCATCTATGTCGCCAATAGGCTTGCTATTAAAATGCTGACTATAACTTATAACTTGATATAACTATTTAATATCTCTGAGTTAGTAAAGTTTAGTACCCGTTGTTTTAATTTATATACTCATAAATTATTTGCCTTTAAATATTATTATTCCATAAGTTTCAATTCTAAATGTTTATAGAATTGCTGAAATGAAACTAGTCAATTATTTAATACTTGTTTTTAAATGTTTATACTGTTTGTTTACAAAAAAGTCATTCACGACTGTAAAATATATGTTATTCACTGTTGTTACAGGTTACATTTGAAGAATTTATCAATTATTACTCCGGTATTAGCGCATCAATTGATCACGATGCCTACTTCGATCTTATGATGCGGAATGGTTACAAGCTTTAAACCGGCCAACCTAGCTGCTTGCTATCCACAGTATGAATAGGCAGCAGAACGAAAATGAACTTATTCTTAAATACAAACGGGATAGTGAAAAAGTTATTCTTCCTAATGCGGTTAACATTTAATACCGACAAAATATTACTACTGATGTATTTATTTCATTACAACATACCTATTCTTAAAAATATAATTTCTAGTAAATTACTATCTCTTCTACTGCTGTATCAATCTGACAATGGACATAAAATGTGAAGCTATTGTGATTTCCTAATCATTGATATAGTAATTATGGTGTTGTATTATTAACATGCTCCCTAGTACTAATCAATTGTCTTCCTATATAGAATATCGTGTTGTAAATTGACTACCCTTTTGTTAGGTTTTAAAATTAGTTCTTTTCATAATTGACATGTCACTTTGTATTTACTTTTTACAGAATACTATTATTATTGACAATAACTTAATGCTTTTCAAAGTTTTTGTGGTGAATTTGACGCTTTTTAAGAATGACCTATATTGTTTGAAGTATTTTTTCTAATTATATATATATATTGCTTAAATTCATTTTGTTTATTTATCCTTTTTAGCGAGCCTATCGTTTTTAGGCTTCATATTCCTGAGTTTTATTATAAAGAAAGTTATCAGTATTATTAATAATGTTTGTACAATGGCTGTGGGAAGTATATTTTTGTTTTTAAGTTTCTTAACTGATTCAGTATTTTACTTTTTTTGTTGAACTTTATTTTTTGATTATCCATACCATTTGCCGTTTGTTTGCCTTTTTGTATTTATGGTGGACTCTTTCTTTCTGTATCGTATATATACAACATATTCTAAGACATTATTAGGTGCAATAAAAATTTCTTCAATGTATATCTTATCTTTTTTAATTATAATATTATATGAATAGTTAGTATTATATTTGCAAATTCTTTCTCTAATAAAACCATAATAGCGCACATATACGATAGCGTATATACGAACAATATTAAAAACTACGTACTATCTGTAAAAACTGCTTAGTCAAATGATAATTTAATGCATTGATTAAAAAACACAAAGCACTTGGTAATATATTTGTCATTTACTAATTGGTAGTACATATGCATCTTATAACAATACGTGTAGGCGAAGCAGTTTTGTCCTAGTCTCTTAAATGTAGATACTTATATTTTGAAATGTTTTATAAATTTGACCTTTTACTTATATAGATATTCGATTTAAGTTTTATTCCATATTTTAACAACTATAATATGGAGTTGTAAAACTATTCTATATCGATACCAAGTAATTAGTTCTAGAATGATATTATTTATATTTTTTTGTTGTAGATATTTTATACAAGACATTGTGATTACTGTAATTATAGATATAATTTTTACTTGATATAGGGAACTCCTACAGTAACCGTGAGGTATACTTATTCGAGGACAGTTTGCTTATTATTTTAGTATATTTTCGTTGAAAAATAATAAGTACATGATCTGTGTTTTATATTTGTCCTCCAATTAGACCTTTCAAAATGTGGTAATTTTAATTACTATAGTTAATATTTTTCTATAGCTGTCTGTTGCATACTAAATATACCTAAACTACTAAATTCATATTAACCGAATATAAGCTGTAGTCACACTACTATAATCTCAACTTCTAAATTGCATTATATACAATTAAATGTGTAATATATTAAGACGATTAATTAATTTAAAAAAGTAGTTATAGAATAGACAACCTTTAATAAAAGCAACAAAAGTTTATACACAACAAAATTATACAATAGAGAGAAGTACCATAACTATAAGGAAATAGCTGAGTGTACAAAAAAGGGAAGGATAATGATGTTCATACTAAATAAAGATAAATAAAGAATACGTTCTGTCAACCAAATATGATATTTAGCGCGGCCTCTATGTCCCCATTGGTCGCTTCGAGGGCCTGCACCGCTGTCATGGCATCTGTGACGCCCATCTCTCTCAGTGTGTCTAACTGTGTCTTCCATCGATCAAGTGGGTTGGGTGCTGCTTGGGCACCACCCATCGAACGAGAAGTAGGCGGGGAAGCGGTGGTGGGCTGATGAGATGGTATACCGGGAGTGATTGCGTTCTCCATTGCGGAGCGCAGGAAGTCGGCTGTGATAGCCTGTTCATAGATGGGACGGGACATGGATATAATCGTTTAACACATGATATTCCGTCTACATCAGCTACTTTATTGTTTCAAGTTTAATTAAAATTAAAGAAAATTGATCTTACAATTGCATAAAACAAGTCTAATTTAGACTTCGGGAAAAATAACGGTTTTAAACTATAACAAGATATATTGAGCGACTGCTAACTTTGTCTACTAAAGTTATGCAAAGAGTAAATTACAATTAATTTATATGAAATGTTCCATAATAATAAGATAAATATTTTCTGTTGACATAAATAATATAAAACAAGAAGGTAATTTAGTTCCACAACACTATGCACAATTTATTGCCTGAATTTTCGGTATCGTATACCTTCGTCAGAGGCTAATAATAAAGTGAAAACGTAGTGTCCTGTTTTATTTTAAATTTTTCATGTATAAAATAATATACTATTTATATTATTATATATTTGCACTGTATTGTATGTATGCAAAAATCAAATCAATAAGTGAAACTATATGTAGATATCATTAGTGTTAATAATTTTAATAAATAATGTTATTCACTAATTTACACTAATTTGAAATGCAAAAATTGACAAATAACATTAAATTTTAATCTATTTATGTTTTAGTAAAATAACAACTGGCTAGTAATTTAAAATGTTTGGTCACCAATGAAGCACTCGATTACAAAATAAAGTAGACAGTAGATAAAACAGGGAGCTCTTCAGCTTTACAAATTCCAGAGTTATAAATAAATATGGAATAAACTGGGAATAATTTATTTACAATGACTGAATAAAACTAATAAACTCCGCACTTTTACACGGGAAAATAACTATTTTTGAACTGTGAGAATATCGATGGTGTGTAATATTAAGTTTTTACATTCATTCCGTCAGCTAGATTTTCATACTTATATGTGAAAGTTGCACGAGTTCCAATGTATATGTCGGGTCTATAATTACTTATAAATAACGCTATTGCTCAGATAGTGACCGACATACCCCGCCTCTTGATTGTCTTGGTCTTCCCTGGCCTGTTGGTCCACTCCCTGAACCTTGCTGCTGCATGGCGCCCAGAAGACCACTCAACTGCTCCCGAGTGATGTTTGTCCCAGGCGAACCCCCCTCCATCTCCTCGTCCTCACTCTCTTCCGTCAAATTCTGATTCAGTCATTAAAAATGAGAAAAGATAACATAAAATTAACAGACTACAGCTCCTAATAAATATGTATATCAATTTTATAAAAATATTTTAAATTTTCATATTTTATTGTTTTAATTTGGAATCAACAAAGTAACCTTTTATTTAATTCTAACACTATATTTTTATGAATACATTTTAACAAGATATGAAAACTAGTGGGATGTTTTCCGCTTTCTATCCATCCATTGTGTCGTCTTCGCATGTTTGAAGGTTGACGACCACATGTCGCCATTTTTTCCAGTCTAACGCTTCATGTGCACATTCAACGTATAACATGTCAGTCTATACAGCTTAACATCTTTCGACCAAGTCCATCTGTGTGTACCTCGCCATCAATTCTTCCTTCCAATAACAGTTTCTGAAACCCACCTGTTCGTATGATATGTCCAAAATACCTTAATTTGCGGTCTTTCACTGTTTATAAAGAGCGTTTTTTTAAGAACGTCCTCATTTGATATGTAATTTATATATAAGATTTTCAACATACAGTGGTAGATCCACACCTCAAAAGCTTCTATGCGGTCTTCCAATTCTTTGTTAAATGTTCATGACTGAGATGCATATAAAAAGGTTGACAAAGCATAAGCATCGTACTAAATGTTTTCTATAGTTCCAAGACTCTTTGATATCAATTATTCGTTTAGCTTCCGAAAAGAGTTTTTAGCTATTTCTATTCTGGACTTCAACATCAGAACGTCCATCGTCCGTAATCAACTGACCTTAGTATTTGAATTTATGACTTGTTCAAGAACCTGTCCAATGCACAGTGAGAGATTCTTCTCTTCATTTTCAGCAAGCAAAGCCATGTCATCCGCGTGACATAAGTTATTGGTGTTAACCCTTCTTATGTTGTCACTCTCCCGAAATATCCTCTATGTATACAAATTAAACAATTTAGGTTATAATACACAAACTTGCCGAAATACACAAACTTGTTTGATTGGGAAATATGACGAAACTCTGTTTTCCAGACGAAGAGCCGCTTGATACCAGAATAGGTTTACCACTACCCGTTTATTATTCTCATCCATGTCTTTAGTGTTTAAACAGTTCATTATGTCTTTGTGATATACCCTATCAAATGTCATTTTATAATCTATAAAGTAAGCATAGACATATTTCTGAACCCCTAGAAATCGTTCGACAATAATTGTTCTCAAGTTGAATATATCTTCACATGTTCCTTTTCCTTAACCCGACTGAGTATTGCTAATCTAGGGTTCCACCTTACTGTCGTTTCTGTCCTAAGAATTAATTATTAAGAACAACTTCACGGCGTGACTCATTAAACTTGTTGTGCAGAATTCTGTGCATTCAGACGCCTTCGGCTTTTCGTTAATGTCACGAATGTGGAGTTCATCATGTCTTCAGGGATATAGCCGGTGTTGTAGATCTTATTGCAGAAACCTTGTAGTAAATTTAAGGACCTACCGTCTAATACCTTTAAACACTCTATTGTTATATCATCAATACCAGGCGCTCTCTTGTCTCATTTACTTATTTTTATGTTCCACCTCTTCGGTTGTAAATAGTTTTTTAAAAACTCGGCTGGTTCACCCCACAGTTCATCATCGTAAAGATCTGAGATTCAATCCACCTTTTCTCAATCTCACTCTGTTCGAATAGCATTCTCCCTTCTTTATTACGAATACAGCCGCTATTAGTTTTCACGCATATGGCGGACGAAAGGGATATTCAAAACGATATTCACTCTAAAATAGCTGAAAATAGTGAATTTCACTTCTCAAAAATGAATTTCTCTCGTGAAAAGTGAATTTCTCTCAAGAATAGTGAATTTCTCTTGGGAAAAGAGAATTTCA
>JAYRBW010139401.1:0-15239 GCA_036023295.1 Invenusta paracnida
TAAATGTATGTATTTAATATTAAATGTATTCATTTTAAAAGAGAGGTATACGTGTGTGAACCCTTTGGTCCGCCATATGATGTTACATATATAAACATATACATCCATTTTATTTAAAAATTGTGTACCTAATTTATCAACTTCGGCAACAAATGTTTAAAACACGACTATTTAAGAGGTATAACTTAAATGAAAATTGCAATTCACGCGAACGAAATGTACGCTGAAAAGCTCAAATAAAATATGTTAAATTATATTTATAAGTTATTACATACTAATTTTATATTTAGTTTATTTTTTTATACCTAATGTATAATTCAAACTAAAATGGACGTCACAAATTTTATCCATAATTATATGTCTTTATTTTGCAAATACGAGTACCTAGTTTATAATAAACGGGCCAATGAACAAATGCGAATCCATTTGTGCTTAAATGACTATAAAAATGACTATAAATATGTTTCACATTAATGTTATATCAAAACCACTTCTATGTTTATAGCTCTTCATAACTATGGAAATATATATACATTTGGAAGTATACTATGGAAGTATAACTATTTCCACATACTTTTTCGTATTATTATTATACTTTTATATAATTATACTTTTTATATACTTAAAAATCTTTATTGGCAAACATATAGTTGATTATATTTCATATTATTTTGTATTGTATCTGTATTAATTAGGTATTTCATCCAACAATTTTCAAAAAAGTATTATAAAATATCAGAAATATTCAATTCAATTCATATTTTCAGTTATCACATTAATGTAATGAGATTATTTAAGTCGACACATTTCTAATAATTAACATAGACAATAAGTTGTCAGGTTTTCGGATATGAAAATCAGTTTTGATTACTTTATATCGTCTGGATTATTATAGCCTAAATGGCATAAACAACTGAGAATAATCCAAAATATGTAAAGGCTCATTATGTATAAAGATATGTAAATGAAAAAAGTTACTGTCATTCACACCAGATTTTTTAATTTGATTTTTTTACATATTCTTTATAAAAGTTTCACGAATATTTCTATCGATTTACAAAACAACTAAATTGAAAATTAGATGGTATAGTTCTATATTTCCAATATAGTTCATAGTTATATATATATCAATGTCAATAAAATTTGGTGGTAATCATTTTAATATATTTGAAACCATTTAAATTGTTCACAATACAGAACTCTTTATAATAACATAACATATATTATTACACTAGCTTATTGTAATGATATGGAATAAACCCAGTATCCTTAGTAACCAGTAAATTCATTCATTACAACGTAGGGAATGTTTGGCACATACAATTCACTAATAATGAGAATACATCGTGAGGTTACCTAAAAGCAACTAATGGTCAATGAATTAGAAATATCTACAGACAAATTGCAACGTATGATGCAATAAATAACACCTCAATATGTATGTACTATGGATTGACAGAATTTCAAGTTTCTATGCTGCCTTACGATTTCTACTATATACATATAGAGAGTTAAGAATCTGCCAATTGATGACCTTTTGACTCGTAGAACAAAAGCGATGTGTAACATGTGTTACATGAAAGACAACAGAAATAGGAAATAATTAACTTGTTAAAGCGTCATGCATAATATTTATAATTGAAAAAATTCTTTAAAATTTTAATACATTTAAAGCTTTCTCCATAAAATTTGTTTCATTTACATCAAATTTAAATTATATTTGTGTTGATTATATCTAGGTATGCTCAAGGCAGTTTATTTAAATTATATTTTGAGCTATGTTCGCACTATGTAACGTCTATTAGCATTGGAGATATTACTTTTAATAATATTTTTATAAGCTTTTATACTATATAGTATGATTTAAAATTGTGTAAAATGTTAAACCATTTTTAATTTTGTATTTTTAGAAACTAAAAGTTTATATTATCAAATATATTCTTCGTTAACTAGTTTTTTAATTTTTTATTAGTAATCTTCAAATATTTTTAATATTGTATTATATCCGCTTTATAAAATTTCATTTAATTATTCACTTTAATTTGTAACAATCTCAATTAAAGCTGTACTATTTTGTAATATTTATTTTATTTTCTGATGATTTTGCTATATAAATTTTGATGAAACAATTTTTAATTAGGTTTTATTATGGAATTAGTCTTTTAAGAATTTCCTTTCAGTTTATATACATGTATATACATGTATTACCGAAACGGGAAAATATATCAAGAATAGTATTTATATGTATATTTTTGTGAGCACACCTAATGCATTAAAAAAAATTACATATATATTTCGTATACTATCAATTATAAATTTAACAAAATATAGAAATTAAAAATACCAATAATATATTTTATGAGCAATTACTTTAATATTAAAATTATTGTAATATTTTGGATCTTGTTGCTATGTTCTTCTTATTAAATATTGTATTTCAATTTATATAACAATACATAATCAGATTGATTGCCTATCAATTTAAACCATCCCAGTGTCCTACAATCCAAAGTAAAACGCCAAAACCATAGCAACGATAATTGACGCCGATATTCTGTATCCTCAGGTAAAGCTATTACACTGATAAGTTCACAATGCTTACTAAAATAATATATACACATAATTATAGTTCTATTTTATATTTTAATTATATGCGTAGACAAGTTAATAAAGATACTTATATTATATGCGAGAAAAAATTATAGATTTTTTGAGAATATATTTCTAATAAGTAATACATTTACAATAGTAGAAATAGTAGAAATTATATTTTGAGATATTTGTTAATATAATTTACTCATATGCCATATGATACAATTTTTTATTGAAAAGTAGAACAATAATTTATTCAATATATACACATCCACAATTTCCTGCAATATTTTGCAAACTTGTTCTGCTTATAGCAATTATAAATTGTGGGAAAATAATACATAATTGCCTCTTATAAATCACACTTTTCAAGTATATATTCAACTATATTTTATTTATATTTATTATTATATTCATTATTTGGTTTTATATTTTGCATATTTTGAAGTATACTTTCAAATATTGGTACAATAATAGTAACAATCTCGATTGACATGTTCATGTCACTTCCATGTCGTTCAAGAACTACAGTTGTACAGCTGTAATAATAGCTTATATAATGATATTATCATATTAAATGAACATTTATTCGAGGACTTAATAAATACTTTTGCAATTTAAATGATTTTTTCACCACGTCTTCCATTGAACGTCGAGATAATTGAGACTACTGCAAAATCTAAATAGCAAAAAAGTTGAAATTAATTTTCCAACAATTAATGTTTACCGAGCCACACCCACAAATGTATTCTAAAAAATCTTTTTCTTTTTTAAAAAATGTCTCTTTTGACCGAATTCATAGTTTTATCTGAGAATGTGCATGCTATGAAAATATGGAAGCTATAATGGATATCAGGCACGTCGCTACGTTTTCAAGATTGGGGGAAGGGGGAGGGCACATTACATTTTAGGCGCATAATATTAAGTACATTAAAAAGGCGACTTCAAAGCTAAATATTTGTGTACTAAAATTTTAAGTAAACATCATGGTGTTAACCATTCTCAGATCTGCATTTAAAATTAAGAAATAAATTATTTATATATGTAATATATTTTGGTACAAACATTATTTTCAGACAGGGGCTATATCATAGAGTATGGGCCATATAATGTAAATAATGCATATTAGCCATGGAACAGTGAATGATAAGGGCAATGATTATATAAAAATATACAAAATGTAGGCAATTATTATTTACCAAAAGATCTATATATAGATATCTAACAGTTAGAATTTATCAAAATGTAGTGCTCTCCTACCATTAAATTTACCAAACTCTTTTGCAATTGAGAGTAAGTCAAGTTTTTCTGTGTTGTCACGGTGACAATGCAAAATAACAGCATGATTCAATCTTCTTTTACTCATGATATATCGGAGATACGTTTTGTGCGACGTAGAATCGAAAACGTTCTTTCAGCTGTGTCAGTGATCACGAGAATAGTCAAATACAATTTGAGCAATTTGTCGATCTCTGAAAATATTTGTTTGCTAATGGGGTGTTATTGAACTAATCGCAAATTGTGCTAACATGAGTGATAGTTTTCACAGTGCTGCTTTTGAAAATAAAGGGCAATATTTGTGCTTGAATTTTCAACCGCTCCATATCAATATTCTTTTTGATAAAAATGCTTTATTTCGAGAAAATCTTTACAAGTTTTGTTATTTGCAGCAGATAAAAGAAAGTTCTCAATTACTCGTGCCATTTAAATATTTTTTGGGGTAAATCGAATGATGACGCCTTTTTGATCATGTCAATAGCTTCAAAATATTGCGCCGAAAGTGACTTTTGATATTGGAGAGATGAAAATGTTTTGAATCACTTCCAATATTGAAATGTAAAGGAACTCGTCGCTTTCGGGGCAATATAGGTTTCTCTGTTTTTTTTTTCATCAGAGTCACTAATGACTATTGAGAAGAAAGACTGGAACTTTTTGTTTGAACGTTGTACATCAAGGTAATGCACTAAGCTTTTATGAAGCTTTGAAGGAATTTTCTGCAGACATATCCTTTGACTGTAAACTGGTGGATACCTGTTCAGCTGGTGTAAAAATTAGCAAGCCCAGATGCAGTCCAAATAGAGTGTTGAAGGACATCAATGTGATTATGCCAGTTGCTTGGCGAACATATTCGTCATGGGCTATGCTAAATTAGGCCAAACAACATTATTTAATAATGTGCTTTATTATACCACAGCGATGCTATCTCTTTGTTGAAAAAAAGTGTGCCATTATAATTCTATTACCAAATAATTATACTCTATAAAAATTTAAAATTACGAGGATGGATCGTGCATTTTTAGTTAGTTTTGGTCTATGGTTTTAGTTATTCAACAGTTTTATAGTTATTCAACGGATTTAGTTATAATTTACCGTGGTCTGTATAAATTATTGGGAGGCCAAAGCATACTCTGGCCTCTCTCTTCGATTCTTTGGGGCGCACGTGCCCCCTATTCCGACGTGTCTCATACTGCCTCTAAACACACACTTAGTAGTAGAATTGTAGTCTGATGTTATATCAATCTGTATTCTTTATATTAATTTTTCAAAAGGAGAAAAACTAACTTTTCTTCTCTTGTATATTTCAAAATATTGAAGAGAACGAGATGAATATTGTAAATTCATTTTAAAACTATTATATTGTTAATGCGTTAAAATGTTTAAAGTTCAGCATTAGTACATAATAATTATTAGTTGAAAAAAACAAATTTCTATGGATAATTGTAGCGCAACTTTTTTTTTATATTTTACAGGCTCTGTGGAAGGAAATTTTAATTGGTCAGATTAATAAAGAAAAGGGCACATTGAATAAATGTTCCATACATTTTGATAACTATTAAAAGTTAATTTTAGTTAAACAATAAGATTTTCACACGAAGTTATTTTATAGTACAAATGTATTGAACTGTGATGATTTTTTTTGCTGCTGTGGAATTTTGGTGGTATTATCTTGTTTTCTAGGTGCTTCTTTTGATTTTCTCCCTCTCCAATTTTAAGCCCTAGATTTCTAGTTAATATTGGTATTTGTGTAAAAAACCTTATCTCTCATAAATAAAAAAGATATTTCATTTATACATCATATATGTACATTATAGTATAATATGTATGTGCAATTAAACTGATTATAATAATGTTTTAGGTAGACGCATCATAGAGAGAGAAGAAATAGAATAAAGAACTCCCCTATATTTAAAAAAATATATGTGCAAATTGAAATGAAATTTGAGATATTTTATAAAGTGGAATATTCATTTTATATAAACTCTAATAATATAGATCATGGAATCAAAGCATATGAGAAAGTATACCTAGATAAAAAAATTAAAACTTCTATCTGTCTGTGTTCGTTTACAATGCTATGCAATATTGACGATATATAAAACATAGAATGAAACATAAAAATTGTACACTTTTTTCGGTTATATAATCCTCTATTTGCGATATCGACAGAGAAGATTTTTAATCTTAAACTTTGCTGTAAATCGAAATAATATGAATAAACATTTTCCCAAACCTATTCAGTGTCATCCTTCATATTTATTCTATCAGCTGTATTGCTGTTAATAAAGATTACCATAATATTGTTTTTTATTTACGTTAATTATTCAAATATAATTTTTTATTCTCCTAACAATGGAAAATTACTGCTTACTCGAAGCATTTGTGGAAGGCAACACCATTATCAGTTGAAAAATAAGTAGTGAACAAATTCGTTATAAAACATTCTGAGTTTGACTGAAATGTTTAAGATAAATTATTGAACAACATAAATAAAACTGCCAAAATTGTTGGATAACTTGATGACATTTTTATTTATTGAAGTCATCTAAGAATAAAGTGGTCATCTTCTTCAAACCCCTTGTCACATGGAACAGCCTTGCATTGCAAGTATAGGTATTATAATTATTTATACACAATGTTATGCTTTTTGGGCAAACTTGTCATTTACTTATGGCAGTTTTCAAATAACTCGACTGGAAAGCTCCCCGTTCAAACCGCTTTGGTACATTGGAATTTCGAGGCAGCTGAAGGTCGCTCTAAATTATTCTCCTATGTATTTTTGTATTTCATTCCTTTTTTGTATAGTGCCTATAGTACAAATGACAATTTTTAATCATCATCCATTGAAATCTTTACTGGTGTTTAACCTAATTTTTATGTAATATTTAAATTTTATTATAAGGATCTTCTAACAGAGTTATCAGCACGTCATAAAATTAATATACAAAGATTCACACACCAAAAGAAATTAAATTATATTGTAATCTTTACTTCCTTCACGTATTATAAATAGGTATCCAGCAGAAGTCTGACAATAAACCAAGTTTCTCCAATTATAAATGTTCTAGCTTCTCAGTTATTCTGTTATTTTTTGGGGGATTTTTCGAATCATTTTGGTGGCGAAGCTCCATTAGTTGCAAGGTATTTTGTCTCCATCACCTCACAAAGCTTTTCTTTTATAATCAAGAAATAAAATAATATCCAAAATAACAGTAAATATATGGACGTTCTCCTCTTCAAAAACTGATATTAAAACGATAATACTTTTTAACATGTCGTCCATGGTTTGAAAAGAAGAACATCAACTGATTCCTTGAGGCTAAAGGTACTATAAAAAAACGGGACGTTTTAGGGCACCATATAAAAAAAAGCTGGATTCGTTTGGTAGTTGACTATGTATGACATATTTTTATGGCAAAGTATAAGCAGCTGTGAACTTAAGAATTTACTGCTCTACTATATCATGGCTGCATCAAGTAATAAAACCCTAAGCATGTGGCATTATATTGAACAAAAATCAAAAATCAAAAGTCAAAATAAAAGTTTATAATATTATTTTATTCGTTTGACAAAAAAGGGCACATAGACAATTATTGGTTGGGACAGAGCAAAAGCCCGACCAGTTCCTCCCATTCCGCCGGCCCGGTTTTAGCTGTATTTAAATTTTATTATTCTACGCTTATTTCCATTGCTTATATACAGGTTTGTTCATAATTACCTAGTAAATGGCAAAAAAATATTGGTCAATCTGTGATTTCGCGATTTGAGAACTGAAAGTATAGGTTAATGGAGGTCGCTTTGAAAACCTTAACTAATTATTATTGTTAATTGTTATTGATATATTAATATTAACTGCTGTGTTTTAAAGATAAATACAATGTTGTTTAGAAAGCGTATATCCTTTTTTTCAAATTTACTAGGTAATTATGAACAGCGTTGTATTTGTGGATAATTCGTTTACAATAGTTAAAATGATATTATATGTGACTTTTCCTCTATTGTTTATCATATATCGTGAAGTCTAGTTATTTCCATTACCATATTTATGGGTAATTTGTCTACAATTTATAGTGTAGATAGATCAGAATTATTTGAGGCTCTATAATATTATAAAATAAAATTTCTAAATTTGAATTAAAATGTACCCTATACTTGCTACCTTATAACATGCTATCTGTCTTGCGCATCCATATCTTGTTTGAGGAGCTCATAAATGAAGGGCTTGACTGAGCTCTCATATTGTGTCAGTCGAGAAAATGTCTAGCAAACCCGATAAAGTTAATAAAATACAATTGTAAAGTAACCGGTAAAAGGCATACTTATATGCAAGCTGTACCAATATAGGTTAATGAACGATTTCTATCATGAAATTTCTGTTGTTATTACCTAATAACAATTCCTCCTAAAATCTATCAATATCAAAGATATGATTTAATTAAAAATAGTACAGAAATATTGTTTATAAAAAGAAGGTAAAGAGCAAGGACAGAAGAAATGTTTAGTATAGAAATGATTACAGAGTTTTAAGTATAATTAAAGATAAGAATATTTATCTTAGAGACCAAAGACTAAAGCTTTTGAAATTTAAGTTTGGAAGGATTATGATTACGAAATTTGGTTACTTGTAAATAATTAATTATCTAAAGAATAAGAATATTTCAAATATGAGAAGAGCTAGGCTATATATAGGGCAGTCAATTGTTTTAAATTTATTTCAAAAATAAATTTCATACATGACTTATCCTAGAGGTTATACATTCGGTAAAATCAACATTAAAATGTTCACAGTCGACATAAAATGAATGAAATTATTTGAAGAACAAGAAAAGCATTATTTTATACAGAGTATATTATTCGGATCAGAAATGGAATGAACAACTAGATGAGTCAAAAGGAAAGATCCATGCTTGTAATGCAGAAATCAACGTTACATTTAAAAGAACCAAAAAACCATATTATGTATTTTATTGATATCAATCACGACTAGAAAGACATATACATACATATAGTTTTTCTAAAATTTGTTTTTAATCAAATATATTCAATGAACTGTTAATTCATCTTAAACAAATATTTGTACAGCTAATAGGCAAGTTAGTAGAATGTTCAATTCTTGTACAAAAAAATTGTAGACTGTAAATTATCTTTATATATGAATTTTTTTAATGTTTTAAATCATAATATATTCTGAATTTTTGTCATGTTTAAAAGTAACACGTTATTAAAAATTGAATTAATAAAATTTAAAATATCTAATTAACAACATCTACTTTTCTTCTTTTAAAATATTCAATTAACAGTTTCTCTTTTTCTTCATTTAAAATATGTTTGTTCAATAACATCTTGTATATACATTGTACATGTATATATTATACACTTTATATTACACCAATATTATACATTAGACGCCATGTTTTGCCATTAAAAATTCACTGTTTATACCTAGTGTTTTATTATTGTTTTACATGTTTCACAAAGTTTATAATTATAAAGTTATACAACATTAGTCGATGGTAGAGTTATTCTATTATTTAACTGATAAATGTAACATTTTATAAAAGTTAATTTTATGTGCAGATAAAAATGTACATAATTAAATTCACAAGATAATTAAGCATTCCTTAAGTAATAAGTATGAAGTACAAAAGTAAAAAGTATAAATTAAGTATTAATTAACAAAAATATTTATTGTATTAAAAAAATAATAGATTTACACAAGATGTCAAACTTTTGCATAAACGAATCAGAATATGCAGCGATCCAGAATTTAAGGAAACATTAGGTTCGCTAAATGCACCATTTAGTGCTAAATAGTACTAAATGCACTATTTTACGGGAAGATACTTTTATTTTGATATAAATGCTTACATTACCATATTGAAGCGTTTACACTAAAAGAGTATTCATAAGTGTTACTATTATAGTGTATGTAACAGTGTATGCAATCTTAAGGCTTATGCACACTGAACGCAGCGCGGCGCCTCGAAAATGCAGTCTACACCGAACGCGTCACAGTGCACCAAAAATCGTTACACTCTCTGCAGCAGAAAAGATGGAGGACAATATACTGAGTTCCTCATTTTCTTCTTTATTGGTTTTTGACGCGCGTAAAGTTGAGAATTTTCTTCATTGATTTTCGCCACGCCGCGCTGCTTTCGGTGTGCATAGGCCTTTACAGTTAAAGTTTTAAGAAGAGTGAAAACCAAGTGGGTAGGACTGCTGCCTTCAAACCTGAAGGTAGCAAGTTCAAACTCCGGTACATACTCTTTGCTTAAACAAACTGATTTGCGCTGTAGTATTGAGCTAATTTAGTAAGCCTACGGCGACTTTTTACTTTATATTATTAGTATTGTGTAAATAGCTCATATTATTAAGGAATTAAATAATTATCATGCAAATTACTCACATTAACGATTCCTTAAGCTAAGCTTTTGAAGATATGCAAAATTTCACGATTTATAATATATTTATATATAGTTACGTTGTATCTATGCATTAAATAATTTTGTTATTGTACAAAAAAAGTAATTGAAATCAAAACAAAAACGACAGCGTCGCCAAAAGGGAAAGCCAAGAAACAGGGTCATTCAAGTCAAACGTAGTTCATCCATATATACAGTATATACTGTATATGTACTAAACTGTTTATTTATTTTTATTAACAAGCGTAACAATTAGTTCTTGGTATCTTTTTTATATCAATTTCTTCAATGGCTGAACTACTTATGGTTAAACCTTTTGTTTTCAGCAAGCTCTTTTCTTGACTTCCACTTTTGCGACGCCTGCCGTTTTTGAAACCTTTTTGAAATTTAATTTTAAGTGAATTTTGTTCTTTAGTGCTTGGAGATAAAGCTGATACCAAAGATGACATTTTTTAATGCCTTCTATTCTGATTTATAAGCGGTCAAAGACTTCACCTTAATGTCTAAAGCTGCAAGCATCTCTCAAGTTATTTTTTTCGTTTCCTGCTTCTGGTGGGGGATTAGGGTTTTCCAAGTCTCTTTATCATTCTGACTATCGCCTCTGCCTTGCTACTCTCCTTAAAATCCTCCTCCATACCGCTCTCCATATCCACCTCCGTCATGCTACGGACTACTGCAGGGGTCTGGCACTCGCTGAACACGTGGAATATGCTCTCTTGCTCTCTGTGACACCATCTATACACATCAAAATCTCTCTGCTGCTTCTCTTCTGAGGAATTTTCTAAACCCTCTCTTTTCTTCACATCTAAGCTGTCTTAGTGTGTTACACATAGAGTAGTCACCCAACTGACTCTATGGGGATACAGGCTTTTCTGCTGATGTTGTCTTTGGTCTTTGAGGGGAACCGGCTACTTCCCATGATCTTGTATCTTTCCGTGCCCTTGTCGATTTGCGAGATTCATTTTGAGTTGTTTTGTCTCTTGATTTTAGCTATCTTGCCTTTTATTCTCAAAAATAAAATGTTATTGAATATGCTTCAACATGTGCAGTAGCATCGTCAATCCAAGAACAAGATCGCCAGTAATTAGCTTGTGAGCTAGCAGCTTCTGATTATCGCCAAGCGCTAATGAACAAAATGAATAAGTGTTTAACTATTTCAAGGTTTCTTTATACATTTTCTGAGATAGGCCAACTTTGATGAAAAAGTATTTTTTAAATTATTACTACTATCAAAACAAAAATGACAACGTTGCAAAAATGTAAGCCAAGAAACAAGCTCAATTTCAAATGAGTCGTTCCTTCGATTTTTATTATTTTATATTAATTTGTTCATCAAAAACCAGTCTACAATTATCGATTCATAGGAGTTCCTTTGCTTATTGAAAAATATATCATTTCCAAAAAATGTATCATGTTTTTATGAATTTAATATATAGTTTATTTATGTATATAATACCGTATAATATGCATTTTTAATACACAAGTATATTAATAATCAATTGTTGGTGCCTTTTTCATATAACTTTTGTTAATGGCTGAACTATCATTAACATTTTATAATTTTGTCTTTGAGGAGCGCGTTTCTTGGATTTAATTTTTTCAAGGCTGTAGTTTTTTTTATATCAATTACATTTTTAGTAAAATATTACTATATTAAAATAATTCCATGCATACAAGGCAGTTAATAACTTTTAAATTAAATATATACATATGTACTTGTTAAATTAGGCATGTATTTATTTTCTGAAACTTAATATGAGGCATTTTTAAAGTGAATAACTTCCATGAAATTTAATCTCCTTTATAATATACTTTAAATACCCAATTTTGTGGATTAAATCGGATAATTTTAGTTTTAACGCTTGAATATTGAAATGTAAACAGTTTTATCAAAATAAAAACTTTAAATATCAGGAGTTGAAACTCGTCGATTTGATTATGTAGTGATTGATTGATTGATTGTAGGCCGATATTTTGTATGTACAAAATGTATATTAATCAAAATTCATTGGAATTTGCGCATAAAATTTGTACTAGAGGTAATTAGAATATCACGATTAAGAAAAGACAAACATATATTGTACCAGAAATCTTTATTTAACAGTTATAGATAACAATAAGAATATATATGCATAAAATATCCTGATATTTATCTTATATAGACACTGTATAATGAAATATAAATCTGTATATAAAAACATAATATATCTAACCAAGTTGAGAGTTATAAATAATGTATGTCTTAGCATTTAAATCTAATGGATAAAATCTAATATGTCAATGTATATTAAGGTATATTTCAGTTATAAATTTGCATTACCCATATACGGGAACAATGCTCGTCTAACCTGGAGTTTAATGAAAATAGACTAAACGTTTTTAATGCATTATCACAAGCACACACACACGTATATTTACAAAAAGTTTTCGGATTCTAATACGCAAATATACACATAAATGTAATGTTTACTAAATGTTCTACGTATATATCTGAAGAATATATTCAAGTGGGAAAAATGGGAAAAAATAAATCTATTGAAGACAAAAGCTGTTTAAGAGTTTAAGTAATAAGTTAAGATAGAGTGGCTAAGAAAAAAAATGTACAATCAAATATTAAGAGCCTTTTTAGTATAATACCTACACATATTTTCTCAAAAGGGCACAAATGCAGAATGTTGTAGGTACTTAATATTGAAGTTTAATATGCTTTTGGTTCTTAATATAATACATATTCTACAATATTAAATGCAAAGAATTGTTTCTACTTTGAATATTTAAAAAAGTTTTATTAGACAGCAGTATAATTAACTATAAAACTACAATAAATGCATCTTATAAAAATAGATTTTGATTTCTACTTAAAGAATAACAATTAGTAAATATTTATTCTGTATTTGGTACAACTATGTGCAGCAGTTTTTCATACATGTGCTACCAAATAGCACTAGTTCTGAAATTTTTTGTTTTTTATTTACATATTTAATAGACTTAAAAAATATTTACTCTAATGAAATCATATTTTATATGTATATATATGTATGTATATTAAATTATAAATTTGTTTAAGTATCAAACTAAGATAACTAATCATATCTATTTACAGATTATACCTGGTCTAAATATACACTAAACTGTTGATGTAATTTTTTTGTGCGGATCTTCACACCTACTACTTGTATAAGCGTAGCAGTAGTATCAAGCCGTTTGAAATATCATTGCGGTGTAGAAAATATATTTTCCGATAAAACATCAATATCAATCAATACTTAAAGCGAACATAAAAATTATACGATGCTGTATAACGGTATAACGGTCAATCAGTATATCGTCATCACATGTAATTGGCCAATCAAATGAATGTTTGGATCCAGTATTTCCAATAGTAACACTATTCTTATTTGGCAAGAATACTGTTACCAATAGAAACGCTGGATCCAAACATTTATTTGATTAGTTAATTTCATGTGATGAGGATATTCTGATTAACCCATAGAGTAATGATTATACAAAGGTGTTCACTCTTATCGATTTCATATACATCGCGCTGTAAATCGTCGTATATAAAAATCGTTTTATTTTAATAAATTTGATGTAAATGCGTAGGGAAAAAGTGGTATTAAATATTTTTATTAAATTAATTTTTAGAATAAATACATATATTCATTTAATTTTAACATATACGTAAATTGTCTGTAATAAATAATTTATTGTCTGTCTACATACACGATTTAATCGCTTTCAGTTCTTAAAACTATATTTTGCATAAGCTTTTAAATAGGTAAATAGTAGTATTGAACTGCATCCAGAATTTAAAAGAGTCTCTATTTAAAATTAGTCTATAGATTAACCGTTATAATCAATTATAGATTGTTTGATCGCTGATCATCTGAGTGTTTAGATCATAGAGTAAAGAAACTTTATTTACTCTATGGTTTAGATGATGCAGCTCTAGTACCTAGTCATTAATGCTAAAGAAGAATATAGGCCTATTTTTGGTCGTTAATAAATCAGACTTTTCTTTATAACATATTGTTAGATAAAACTGCTGTACTTCTTTTTATTGATGCAAAATTCCAGGCTCTATTCTTCCCAAAGACCAATCAAAACAAAAACGAAAGCGTCGCAAAATTGAAAGCCAAAAAATGTACTCTCAAAGACAAAATTAAAACATTTTAATGATCGTTCGTCATTAAATAAATTGATATTAAAAATTGCGCAAAGAATTTATGTTTACAATGCTTGCTGTTAAAAATGCATTTTCATTTTATGCGGGAGTGTAAAGTATAGGTACATCGACATAAATTATTAAAGTTAGAAATATAAACTTTTCGCTCCCGCTGAAGGAAAATTTAAAAGTAAGCAATTTATGAAATATTTATTTGAATCGAAACACTCAAATGCGAATTTATATAACATATTTTTCATTTTATGCGCGAGTGTAAAGTATACTTCAACATTAATTATAAAAGTTCGAATATATACTTTCACTCTCGCTGAAGGAAAATTAAAAAGTAAACAATTTATTTAACATTTATTTAAATCGAAACAACTAAATGTCAATTTATATAACATACGTAAACAAGCGATTGAAATTGAAATTCAATAGATTGAAATATTCTCTAAAAGTTTATAACGATATTGGAATAGCCAGATACATGCATTATATTGTGTCCCTATAGGGCTCTTTCTTTCCATCACGTCCTTTATTCGAGGACTCACCAGATATAAAAGATGTCATATTGAGTTTTTGTGCATCGCTTTGATTGATGTATCGCATTACTACCGCATCGCTTTTCCAATTAAGATGCTTTTTCAAGTCCACACCTGTAGCTATTTTCTATTTGATGCTTATAGTAACTTATTTTTAATAGTAATATTTTAAGGGCTGTTTTTTATCATTCACATTTTAAATGAAAGTTTTGCTATGAGAAAAAAATGTATTTCCTT
>JAYRBW010139412.1:0-15237 GCA_036023295.1 Invenusta paracnida
GCATATATCGTATGTTCGTCTATATCGTATATTTTTATGTGGCAAATGAAAATACGATATAGGCAAATCCTACTGTAGTAACAAAGCCTTTTTATTTAATATATTTGAAATAATTATTGTTTTAGTTTTTGAATGATAAAACAATAATTATTTTTCGTAGAATAAGAACGAGACAAATACATGTTTATAAATTGTTTTAATTTAAAATGAAAGTAATTGAAATTCTATTTTTGGAGATAAAATTAGTTCGTTAGTCTTGTTGTCCTGCTGGTGTACAAACAAGATTCTTTATTTGCTTGTACAGTTATACCTACAGTTATATGCGATAGTAAAGAGAATTTGAGATTAAACACAAGCACACCAATTTTTATATTTGTTTAAATGACCTCAACAATGACAGCAAATCATAATCAAAAGTTCGTGTGGACACAATTAAGATTTTCAATGTGCATTCCACATTATAAATCTACTTTGTATAAAAGTCCACAAACTATTTCAGCGTAATTACATATAAACCGAATTGAATACCAAGCCAGACCAACCAAAATTCGGAGTGGGACTCAATGAAATTTAAAAGGTTACATAAATAATGTAAAAACCTTCCAGATAATATTATAAGTTCCATTCTTATCTTATTAAAAACTAAATTTCAATAAGAAATGCCAGTGAAAAATCATAATAATTTAGTACCTCATATATATAAGTACATACCAAGTCAAATTAATGAAATGTTAACTTTACACATAGTCGATAAAGCTATGTAGAATATACGATGTATACCTATATTGCATATTGTATGCTATGTATGTATAGCTACCTAATAAAAATACTATATAGATGAATAATTAAATTCATATAGGAGCTCTATTAAATGAGGCGAAACGCTGATAATAATTGAAATAAAAAAAAACCTTACTATTCAGAATTTCAAATAAATATTAAGTATAAATATGTTATATATATATATCCTAAATAATACGTATATAACATTAAATGTATAATATTGATTCGGACAGTATAAAAGAAATAAAAATGTAAAATACTAAGCAGTATCTAATGATTGTGGATAAATAAATAATTATTGTTATAAGAAATGCACAATCACTTATTTAAAAAATCAAAACTTTATTTTTATTATAAAAGACTCATTTTCAATTATGCTGTAGTACAAATAAAGGTAAAAGTCGTATATACTATACATATGTATATTCATTTGACTAAATAATAAATATTTAGCCATAATTACAACCCATTGACCCATAATTACAAACAATTCTGAAATTATATTTAGATAGAATTTTATTAAATTTAAAGATTGAAACTATTAAACTCTACTAATTGAATTTTACATAATAAAATTAAAACATTACAATACTACCTCAAAATACAACTCTGGATAGATTGAATGAATATAACTTGAATTTTGTTTAATGAGTTTTATTGAAAAAAACTCAGATATTTTTTTTTATTGAGTAGAAGATTAATTTATATCTGTTAAATACTGCGGTTAATACGTTTCCAAACGGAGTAGGAGAAATACAAGTTAATACTCTATAGTCTGACTTTCACATGCAATAACTTGCAAAAATAGTCATGCACGTACCATATATCGGGCATACGCTTGGGCATACGAGTTTAAATCAAGAGATACGAGATTTGCCCACTGCTTAACAAATTTACTTGTAAAATGCGCGGTAATTATATGAATTTCGTCAGGTAATTCGTTCATCGACGTAGATTATTTTTAAACATAAAATGTATGGTTTAAAGGGCCAGTTAAAAAAGCTAAATAAAACATATTTTTATAAATTCTTAATCATACAATCGCAGTGGTTGTATTGAAGAAACCATTATACATATTATCTAAGAAAATTAGACCAGCTTCGTTTGTCATCAATAATTTATCATGTCTATTTGCTAGACAAAATGTACATAAAAACATTGTAAACATTATTATTCTATAATCTTGTTTGATTTTTAAATATATTGTAAAAAATAAATTTATCGTTTAATGTTATCGAGGGATGAATATAGTTCAATTAAAAATAAATTCAATATTTCATAAAAATATAAATAATTATTCATTTACTACTTTTTATTATTATAAGTAATCTTCTACAAAATAATTTATTTATTAATTAAAGCATTTAAAAGGTTAAATTTTAAAAGTAAAACAATTCATATGAAAAATACAATTGGTAAATAAAATATTTATGAAATTAAAATTGGAAATGAATAGAAATCTTTATATGTATGCATTCATATAAGATAATATATCGTGTCATTAATTAAAAACATATCCCTATTCACCTTCCCCTTGGACGATTTTCTAGAAGTTCGTATACAATATTAGACGAAGTAAACCTATTTGAGCTGTCTGTAAAAACAGTGGATCCATCTGAGAGAAAATCAATGTCGTAGAAGTTATGTGGGCGCCTATCCTTGACAGTGAATAGAGGAACCTCAAAATCTGCATGCAATTGTGGAAAACAAAGCTCACATTAGTGACTATATTGTGTTAATTGTGCATAAAAACTTTTGATGTATTTTGGGTTACAAAAACAATTACAAGAAAATATAGTAAAATCAATTAAAACCAATGATTAAAAATCATTACGTATAAGGTGATCAATAACTTTTAAAACAAGAAAACATAAATAGCAGATAATATTAAACTTAAATTATACATTTGATAATTAATAAATAGTAGAGTAATATTGATGCAAATTTTATTCATTCTATTTATTATGCACATCCTGTTTTTGCCATCATTTCCGTTTTACAATTTTTAAGTTTATGAAATAAAAGTATGTTAAGCATGTTATAATCAAATAAGTTAATGAGCACTTACAATTAAAAGTAATACGAAATAATTTAAAACAATTCAAAAGGAATCCATAATTTAAAACAATAATTTATGATAACAAGTTTTAAACTAGAATATAAAAGTACATTATCCATAAGAGTGATTTCTACTGAATTGCACTACTTATTTTCTAGTTATTCTTACTGCGTTTATAATCCAAGGTGTAGAGACCCTTGGTTGACTCAACCAATACAAGGTGACCCCAGCTGTCCAGGCGCATTCCCATTGGTCGACTTGACTGAATGGCTTAAAAAAGAACCAATATACAGGTATACAGAGAAAACAAGTATTAATAATTAAATGAAGAATAAAAAATAAAAAATATATAAAAATTATACCTGATAGTAAACATAAATTACTAATTAGGACTTGAAACTATTATATATGAAAATTATGGAAATCCGATTTTTAGAAAGTCAGCTTATAAACTGTAAAAAATGTGACGCTATATAGCGTCATACATCAGAAAATATGGAGTCATTCACTCAATTCAGGCAGCTAAAAATTAATAGTGGGTCATTCTCGCGTCATTATGTAGTTATTTTAATATAGCGTCATTATTATCAGGATAATAATGTAATTTTTTTTCTACAGCGTCATTCATATGTTGTTCTCATATAGCGTCATTCGTATATAAATGGGGCTGATAGCGTCATTCACACATTAATGGGGCAGATAGCATCATTCACATAAAAATAAGGCAGATAGTGTCATTCATATAAAAATAGGGCAGCTAGCGTCATTCACAAAAATGAAGCAAATAATGTCATTCACAAAAAGGAAGCAAATAATGTTATTCACATACAAACGTTCACCCGCACCTCATTTACCATGCAAATTTTTCCCACTAGCCGCATGCAGTGCTAATCTTAATAAAAAACAGTGTTGCAAACTCACTTCACTATCTGAACCTTTCCCTGGACAAAATTCGTCTGGAATTTCCCGGTGCCAGATTGGAACTTATTATTAATAAATCGCAAGCAGGCCTCATAGATGTCAGGTAACATGATCACCTTTATAGGTTTTTGAGAAGCATCTCAAAATCAATCACTTCACGTCACACCATACCACGACTCTGGTAGAGACAAATCAAGAAACTCCGGTAACAACAAGTGCAACACACCTCTGATCCATAGATTTGACAGGTTAGAGTAGTTCTGCGAAGAGGTCAACCCTTACTTAGTTACTTTCAGCTGACATACCACCCCTTGATGCGCTTTCACCCGCTGTCTTTTCATCCCAGCAAAATTCCTCCCCACCGTTTAGAAGGTAGAAAACAAACCAAGAATGTGAATACAAACAAAAAATGTGGTCCTGTCAATATTCCAAACTGGGTTATCAAAATAGCAGTGACGCATATAGTAGCACCAGTGGCAGCGATAATTTATACTACCTTAAACAGTAGCATCTGGTCAAACCTCTGGTTATGTGACAATATTTCTCCCATTCCCAAGGTTTCCCTTGCCTCTGACTTAAAGACAAATCTGCATCCTGTGGCATTGACGTATACCCTATGAAAAGTTACTGAGTACTTTATTGCTTCATCATTGTGTTCATTCTTTGAACAACATAGGAATCCACAGTATAATATGGATCAGCAAAGAATGTCTTTAATAAATTGACTCCATAGAATATTATAATGTGTCAAAGATGTGCAGTTTGTATCTAACTGCTTATGCGTTGAATATAGTGGCATAATAATTTATTAGTACAATATATACAGATAGGGTGGATGCTATCCAAACTACACATATGTACTACCGATATGATTTTTGTTACCTGTTCTTTTACCAGGCATATTGTTTTGGTCCCTTATCAGGTAATAATGCTTTGGTCCATAAAAAAGGGGATGTCTCCTTAAAAAGTGGGAAGGGCTTTTTAGCCCTCCCACTCCCTTGAATATAAGGTCTGATGCCCCTAGAGCTAAAGTGATCCATGTACTATAAATGCCCCAGATTCCCAGTTGATATAGCCTAAGGTATACATCCCCCAGTGATCCATGGTGAAGTAAAACACATCTATTCTAACACCCTGGACATGAAATCAAAATGTGATAATTAAAAATAAATGTTTCTTGAAACTGTTGTGCTTTTAGATTATTTTACAGTGATTAATCATTTTCAAATTATATAAACTTTACCCATGTGGCAGGAGTGTATGCAGCATATATATACTAATTTGTTGGGGAATTTAAAACAATTTGATTTTGTTACATGACAGCTATAATTGAACTTGTATGAAAAGGTGTTGATATTTAAATTAATTTGATTTTTGTAAGTAACCATTGTAATTATATTTAACACTGAGGTAGACATAAATTTTACCTATATTTTAAATATATTACATATACATCTAATGTATTTGTATTATTACTTTTTTCAGTTGTACATAAATTTGGTTTCAAATTAAGACTTTTTCTAATAATTTGGAATGTCTGTGATATTGATGACGATGAGTATTTTGAGGCTGTCCTGAATGAGCCAGAAGTTAGCATACAGATAGAAAAGATAAACCAACCAACATTATATATTGATCTCTTTGAAGATGACACTCATGTTGAAAACGTCAATGAATATATAAAGTCATATGAATTCAAAGGTACTCCTCAGATGCCAGTTGCTTGTCTGGCAGGAGATCCCAGGAGCAATCGGATGTGCTATTGGTTGATAACGTCAATGGATATGCCCAGTCATCAGTACGTTAATGGATATGTCCACATCAGTACCCATTCAACAGTACTCCTCAGATGCCAGTTGCTTGTCTGGCAACTCCACAATTTACTAAAATTACTTCTGCAATGATCAGGAGATACAAAGTTCAAATACATTTTATATATAAAATGTAATTGAACTTTATTTTAAATAACAGAATTTGGTTTTTGGAACAGAAAACCTCAAATCGTAATTTCCTATATATATTCCTACAAAATGTACTTTTAAATATATGTATACACAAAAATAACAATGGATGTTTAAATAATATAAGAAGCGGATCTGCAAATGTTGCGAATGTGTAAGGTAAACTTATGAAAGAATCTAAAGGAAACAGCTGAATGTTTAACGTGAGTGCCACAATTCACAATAGAGCCGGATATATTTCATTGCCAAGTGGTATTAGTTTTTAGATGGCGTTTTGTTCCGGATAGAAGAATCGTAGTTTTGCTGAGATTTAACTTCAAGCTATTGTAATGCATCCAATCATGAAGATAATCGATGCACTTTTGATACTATAAAGGCTAGAATCGTCGTAAAGTTATATATAAACTCTTCTAGTGTAATCGGCGTAGATAAGATGCATAATATCGTGAAAAGTGATGAAGTCGGATACATGGGAGATGTACAATGAGTAAAGCAAAGGTCTCAAAACAATGGCTCGAAAAAGGGCGATAGTCGGAGAAGCAGTTATTGAATGCGAAATGTCCGTAAACGATTTCTGATAAAAGAATTAAACCAGGTCAGCACGGGATTTCAAAAACTGAAATGAAAAACTATTTATCCGACCGGTACACAATGGTCCACAGCATCGAAAGCTACGATCGAATCTAGGAAAACGATATAGATAAGTTTAGTGAAATTTTGAGCTGTGGCTACAATCTAAACCAAACTTTGTAATTCAAAGGATTAACTCTGCAAATATACAGAAAATATTTATGAATTCGGAAAATTTACAGAATGAGACTGTAAATATGGTAACCTGTATATTTACAGAATGCAATTTACGTTAATTTACAGACTAAAATTATAAAACTCTGTAAATATATTTGCCGAAGTGTGTAAATATTTGTTGGACGTTTTTGATCTGTAAATTTGCACATTAAATCTATAAATCAATTGTATTTCAATGTTCAACTCTGATATTATATTTATTGCATCAACAGCAATTACACTATATATACCGCAAAGGCAAATATTTATCGCAGTAAAAGGATAACAGATGTGGTTCTTAAAAAACGCGTATATGTACTTATTTATAACCATTGATCTGAACCACCAGGTGGAATAATAACTTCGTTTTGGAAATATTTCAATTAAATTCAAAAGGAAAAATAAATAAAAACTTGTAAATCAATTCAATTGAGAAATGTAAAGCAGATCCAATTTTACTATTTCCCTGATTTTGAAAGTTTGGAGAAAAGATGTCAGGTACTTTGTCCCAAACCACACAATCTTATACTATTTAAAAATATTTTATTTTTTCGGCAGTTTTTTATTTACTATATTTTTTTTTACAAAACATAAATATATTCCAAAAATTCCCCATTCCACAACATTTTCTAACAAAAAGTTATAAATCAAATTCTGGGTAACCAGATTATTTAATGCTTTGCCAGCTCCCGTACTAATGTTGTATTTGACATATACGTTGTTATATAACAACATCTACCTCTGCAAAAGGCAACTTTGTCATCGATGACCAACCTATACTTGTGGATAATAATTTAGACAATTCACACAGTGTGGATATGTCAGAATCTGTTGCACTAATATACCTAAAATATACAGCATTCACAAATGTTATCGAAAGTACTTTCTCAAAAATTCTTGGTGACTTATTTAAATTATATGCGTTCAAAACATCCGCCTTTTCCGACGCTGTTGAAGACACCCACGAAACTTCGACCGTATTACTGCAGATAAATTTAACTATATTTCACCATTTATCATTCCTTTAGATGACAAAAACTCATTTTCGTATTTGCCAATCTTGAACGTTTCTTATACAGTGACACCTCAGCCTATTTGAACTTGATTGACGATTACGTTTCAAAAATAAATACATAGTTTCAAAGATACAGAGATTCCTATTATTTAAAGGTTCTATTTTGTTCCTGTTGAAGGCTAAATTTTCCTAATTGTTCATTGAATGCTAAATAAGACCACCAACAATTTTATAACAAGCATTCAAATTTTCTTTAACATCTTGAAATTATATTCTTTATATTATATGAAATAGTACATAGACCAAACATTCGGTACATATTTTTTATTGTGTATTGCATTGTAGTTGATTTATATTTATATTATATTTGCAGTTTGATTCTTTTAGACTGTGAAGCTTGTGAAAAATACGTTGTCTCTGGCAAAACATTCTTCATGCCATTAGCCAGAACCTTTCACTAAAATATAATCTATATCCCAAGTCGCTTCGTTGCGAAAAGCCAGCTCAATCAAGCCCTAGCTATTCCTAGTGGACAAAAAATATTATGTTATAGTCGTAGAAGAATTTCCTTTTTCCTCTTTATTGAAGCCGTACAACAGTTGATTTTCATTGTTCACATGTTTAACATCCAGTACACCTCCAGTTCTAAGACATTTTGGGATTTCATCCAATGTTGTGTGGGTATATTTGTGGTGCCGTGGCATTTTATAAGAGCTAATTAAATAATGTGAACATTAAACTGAGCAAAGCTTAAATTGAGTAAACTTAATTAAACAAAAATTGTTTTTATATAAAAATATAAATTGATCGAAATTTAAATTTAACAAACTTTAAATTGAGCGAAGATATAATATTTAAACTCAGCTATTTTAAGGATTCTTTCTTCTTTCGTTCAGTTTAGCGTTCGCTCTTAGAAAATGTCACTAAACAATTTTCGCTCAATTTAAAGATTTCAATCTTCGCTTAATATAATATTCGCTCTTATGATAGTACACCTATAATGAGGCGTCTTTTACTGGTAGAGCGTCCCTTTTATATAAGTCAGTAAATTGTTAATTTTTTTAAATGTATAATATTACTTATCACAACATAATTGTTATCAACGCATCAACACTACAGTCTGTACTAGTTACTTTTATGACAGCTAGTATGTTTATATAATTGTTATTTAGTTTTAATGGAGATACATATGTACATTTGTACTCAATACTTATTTTATGTAGATAAATTAGTTAGTATCTATTTACATATGGTAGACAACCAGGTATAGGAACAGTAATCAGATAGAGTGAACAGATTTTAACCTGAACGGATGAAAAAGATAAAACTACTTTGTCACTGAAATAACTGAAAGTTTAGAAAATTGTATCATAGAAAACGCCCTTCATATTAAGGAAACAAGAGAAAGAGAAACTGCAATTGGATTTATAAAAGTAACGAGCAAAGACATCGGCACAGTATAAGTGAAATTGGTAGGCAGACACTGAGAAGAAACTGTATAGATAATTTGTTCTATAAGTAGAATTCTACAAGGCTGTCGATTTACCGCACTATACTTGTTCATAATCTAACCAGAGAAATATTCGTGTTTTGCAGCATAACGTTACAGTAGTAACTTTGTTATACAAAATGCTCATTATCAATAAAACTTTAAGATCTATACTCCAGAGAAGTTCAAGTTTAGGACGTTTGGGCATTTTTATGAAGAAGTCTTGACAAAATCAAGGAGTACATGAGAGGTTTTGAAACAGGTATCAATTGTAACAATTCAAAATAATTACGTTACTTTTCTAAATTAATCTATTAAAAGATCCAGAGAATATTATCAGAATGATTAAATATTGTATATACATATTGATATGTAATATGACTGCTCAATAAGTAAATTATGATTTTTAACATTAATAGCGAAACATAAAAATAAATAATGATATATTTTAACGTACCATTTTTAGATCTCAATGTTTTGAAAGACCTCGTTTGAAAATCTGCTTTGATAATACGACCATCTCGAAGTGAAGCATAAATATCATCTAAAAATGATACAAATGTAAATTGTTGAATAAAATATCATTATGGTTTAAATATATGTATTTAACTGAATACTATATAATATAATTAAAATCATAATAAATATATACGATGTCTATATCATACAGCTGTGCACAAGTGATGTGCTTCGACTATAAATATACAAATGAACGATGCAGTATTAGGTATATTATAATAGAAGGCATCCAATATTGATGCGATATGCGATTTTTTTTAAATGATTATTTTCTTAAAAAGGTCATAATAGCTACTACCTCTGATTTCAATATTGCATGTAATAAACTAATATTAATTTTTCCTTTGGATTTTAATACTTGATACATCTTTTAATGGTGTGTTTTATATATAATCGATATTAATTTTGGTATTTAACTCTCACAGTGCTAAGTGCGCTATTTTAGGGTTGTCCAAAATGTGTTTTATGTCTATTATTCAGGAAATATAGCACCTATCAAATTCCAGTTTTGTATATATCAGGCCTAATCATTAATAAATATATGTTTTTCAAAAATCAAAACAACACATTTATAAAACTTGTTTTGCATTATATTTTGGACATATAATATGTATAATATATATACATCCTACTGTAAAAAAAAAATTTCAAAGACTTTTAAATTTATTAATGTTCCTATTATTTAGTAAACAATACTAACTTATCAAATTATGGCAATTTTTTTTTTATATATTTCAATAAGCCAAGCATACAATCGAAGGAATACAATAATATAGAAAAAATAGGAGTTTAAGCATTGGCTTGCAAAAAAATGGATTTGAAATTTGAAATTTTTGCAACTGATAAATTCTTCTTCTAATGAAAATAATTGGTCTAATTAATTACCATATATTTATATATACTAGATATCCATAATTCTTATAAGTAGTACTTTTAGATTATAAACTGTTAGTTTTCAAAAAAGATCAAAACACTAAGTGCTGTACAAAGTTTATGATGATACGGTAATAGAGAATAAATAAGTGTAAAATATAATGTATATTTAAAAAATTAGTTCATATAACTTTAAGTAAAATATATTTATCACAAAAGTTAGTCTCAAAATATTCTATGCTGTTAAAATTATCTATATAAAATACTGTTATATATACATATATATATGTATTTTATCTAAAAGGAAATTGATAGAAATTAAGTTAACATAATATACTTACGTCCCCTAGCAACCAACGATTCAACAGAGAATATATCTTCTTGAAATAAAGTCTCAGCTTTTGTCAAAATATTAGAGTATTGCAATGGTCCGGTAAAAGATGGAGCTTTTTCTAATCTGAAAGAAATTTTAAACAACTAGCCACTAATGAAATCAGACATGTAGATGTATTACCTAATTTGAATGTGAATAATATACCTAGTAATGTAATTATGCAAGCATATATCAACATTTTATTATATGAAAAAATATTAATTAATTCGTTACAGATTACTTGAATATATATGTTATTAATAAATAATTATGTGTAATATTTTGAAATGCTAGGTTATGGATAATATTGTTCAATTCCTTTAAAATCAAAGGAAACTTTTTCAAGGTATATATATCCAAAATATAAGATAAAGGATTACATATACTGTAATATTATTTTTTGTAATACTTATTGCATATACTTATCTTCTATCTACCTGTATAGCAACCTCTTTAGTTATGTATGTATATATTGATTTTTATCCATATTTATGCTAATCAACCTGTTTATATTAAAATCAAAGTAAATTATATACATTAATATAATTTTTTTACAATATAGGTATTATGAATTAGTCGTAGTTAGGTATATTGTTACATTGTAATTCTAGGCATATTTGAGAAATATATTTCCTACATATAAACTGCAGATTATTCATGTATAGCATAATGGTGGATACATTTTGCATCTTTTTACAGACCTACACAGGATCACATAAGGGGTCACAATACTAAGAAACTTATATAGACAGCACAATTTTATTTTAGCTCAAACTAAATGTTATTGTTAATCCATCTTGTACACACATGTTGCAACAAATGCACAACATCTAAATAAATGTAGCATTCATTAATGCATCTAGCAGCTGTTATACTACCTAATGAATCTAGCTGCCATTATTTCTTGAAATAAATTTAATATTTTGCTGTAAGATTTCTTGGTGAAACACACTAGTATATAATGAATATAACACATACAAAGAATTTTAACTTGTAAATGAACCTGACAGGTATTTTTCTTACCTATAACTATATTCTACAGAAATAAAGCAATTTAAAAGTCAATTAGGTATAAATATAAGCCACAAAGACAACTTCAATAAAGGATACTTATGTACCAATAAAAATAAGTCTTTACAAAATATTTAATTAACTCGGATATTCTTTGGAAGAAATACAGTGTTTTTAATTGTATATGTAATGTTAATTCCCAATATCTATTTTATTATGGCTGGGTATATGTGTGTTGTTGTTTATGTAACATTCTATGTGTACTGTGTGTACAAGGTTTATGTCAGGTAACATCATGCACAATATATAATATATATAATTACATGTACTTAGGGTCAAGATATTGCCTATATTCAGTATGATCCACATTATGCAACCTGATATGTATCTATAAATACTTCACTGTGTGTGTGTGCACCTATACTGTAATTGACAGGCATAACATACATGTTTTACCTTTTATAGCAAGACAGACTGGGTTTGCCAGACTTTTTTGAAAGACATTGTATATATTTTGTTAAAAATAACATAATTTTGAATATTTTTCTATTAAAATATAAGTCATTACTTTGAACAATTTGTGAACAGTATTTGTTTGAAAATAAAAACGATTTGTTTGAATCTGTAATGAAATTTAATATCCGGGGATTGCTAGGCACATTTCACAAGCTATATGTTATAGAAATAATATTTGTTTTAATGCAGTAAATCAATTGTACTCCAAGTTTCAGTTTTATTTCAAGTGTATGTTTTCCCATGAAAAATTATGTTAGTAGATAATGTATTCTACTATTATTTCAATGTTTATATATATTTTCTGTATATAGGCAAACATATATTGACAAAATATTACAATTTATAGACCATTATTGAGGATATATTGGTGAAATATCCAGTAGTTAAATTAATCAATATATTTATAATATTGCCTTTATGGTTTATATACAGTGCCAATAGTGAAAACAGTACTTTATGTACACAAAAGTGAACTATATTATGAATTTTTTGTTAGTGTATGAATAAAATTAGCCAATAGCCAAATTCCACATTTTCTTAATTCTGGTTGATTGTATGCTTCAAGTGAAAATGTAAACACATTTTCCCAAACATTGACATTGTCACTAATATTTTAAAACTATCAATTTAATGGTTTTTAAAGTTGTTTTTATTTTAAAATTATATGTCACTTTTTCATTTCTCAAACAAGAAAATTGTGAAGAAAATAATTAGTAAATTCTTCGAAAATGTATCTAATCTCTGCTAGAAGTAGAAGTATTTTTATGCAACATGCACACATTTGTCAGACATTTCATAATTTATTCCGCACTTTATCATTAATTTACAGAAATGTCATAATTATACCAGAAAAATATAAAATGATATTATATGATTATTTTTAAAATTCCATAAAATAAAACAAATATTGATTGACTAAACCTGAGAAGCTGTATTGAATCAAATTACTATAAAAGATGCTTGTCATAGAAACCTATATTTTATATTAATTATGTCTTTATATAAATATAATTTCTATTTACCACTTTGATACTTACATAAAACTTTCTTTAGATAAAGTAGTAAATGTCATCTATTTCCACAATACAACCTGGGATATACAGATTTTTAGGAGAGGGATCAGAACTATTAATAGGGGCAATTTATATCAGAAACATATACCAATGACTGGTAAAAATGTGTACATAAAAAGAACATTCTGGCTAATTGAGTATGGCAATTCCTCTAAAAAGGGTACCATAAACTAGTCTGGCAATTCTGCCACAGATTATAGTAAAACACACAACTCATAAAGTAAACATATGGAGAAATGACTCAGGTGTATTTTGAACATATACATTTAAAAAATATATATATCAAACAATTTTTAATTAGGTAATGTTTATACATTTTATTTCTTATATTTATATTTATTTTTAATTTAAACACAAATAAAAAAAGAATGCTTATATTGCTGCTTGTCTACCCCTGTTTATGAGTAGTATAATGTAAAGAAATATTTGTTTTATGCACAACTAAATAGATAAAATGGAAACAATCTATTTATTAAAAACATAAACATAGAAAACTGAAATAGATGATGTCAATATATACATATATATATCCAAGCATATTAGTACTTTATAATAATAATGCATGTGAGTATAATGTAATGGAGTGCAAGTTAATATACAAATGGAAATGATAGACAATTATCTATTAAGAATTATATACAAAATATATCAAAAATATTTATGACATTTTTGCTATAAAGATATATAAATTACTTGTATATAGTCTGTAGATTTGCATTTTGAAAAATAAAATATTCAGATTTTATTGATTACAGCAGTCATAAATGGAATTTTCAATGCTAAAACATTTGCCAGGGTAGACATGAATGGCAGCCATCAATATTGATAAAATCACAAAAATAGTCATTTATTTTCAAATATGTATATTATTATTTTATTATTTAATAATTATAAAATTATATTTTTTATATATATACTTATTATAATTGTGGTTATATTGTTATTTAAAATATAAATGTATTTATTTTTAAATCAGAGTCCTTAGCAATGCCCTTAAAGTCATTTAATGTACTTATTCTATGATATAACTGATTTAACATGTGCATGTAAAAAAATACCATCTGGTTATTGAGTAATGGCAACTCCTAAAAAAAGTACCATAAAATAGTCGGCAATTCTGCCACAGGTTATTATAAACATAGAATCTATTGACAATGCAGTCATTATTCAATGGTTTCAATAGTGTTCAATATTATTGGTATGTATGTATTAATAGTATGGAAGCTTCTATTGGTACATACTATGTAAGCTGGCTGTATTAACATCCCAGTAACCCTGAATTTGTCATCTACAATATCCAGTAATCTTATATTTAATATTATAAAGGTAGAGATCATTGGTAAGCGGTCTCCAGGTATTTGTTATATATTACAAATGAATAATATGTATCAATACAGTATTGTGCAAATTAATTCGTCCACCCAATACACAAACTAAAATTTTGATAAATTAAAGTAAAAAATGTACAAATAAAGCAAACTCAGTTCTATAATAAAATTTATTGATAAATTACATTAAATACAACTAGTTCTTTATTAAAAACATTCCTTTAGTAAAATATTTACAAATGTCAGTACTTAATGTAAACCCATGCGAGCCCGGCTTAAGGCAGCAAGTCTGTCAGGCATGGAGTCAAAAAGGTAGCGGCAAAAGTCCTGGAAATCCTGGACATTGTACCAGATATCTTCTGCTGTAGCAATAACTTGATCACAAGTTGTATGGGCATGTTTGTGGAGCTTTTGCTTGAGTTCTCCCCAAGCATTTTCAATGATATTCATATTGGGACTGTAGGGAGGCCAATCAAGCATGACAATGCCACTGTTGTCGAGATAGGTTGTCACCAATCTGGCTTTGTGAC
>JAYRBW010139423.1:0-15237 GCA_036023295.1 Invenusta paracnida
AGTAGTAGTAGTAGTAGTAGTAGTAGTAGTAGTAGTAGTAGTAGTAGTAGTAGTAGTTGTAGTAGTAGTAGTAGTAGAAGTAGTAGTAGTAGTAGTAGTATTAGTAGTAGTAGTAGTAGTAGTAGTAGTAGTAGTAGTGGTAGTATTAGTAGTAGTAGTATAAGAAGAAGAAATTAGTATCACGATCTAAGCAAAGTGAAAAGATGATTTTTGTCAAAAATTGTAAAATCAACGCTTTAATATAATAGTTAGTTAATATAATCGTTTATAAATAGTGCTACAATATTTATTAAAGGCAAGTTATTCAAATTTATACTGTATAATGACGTATGTACCTATATAAAAAAATTTAATTAAAGACACGGCAAAAAAATGTAATTATAAAAAACATCTTATTACATATAAACAAAATAAACATAAACAGCAACTAATTATTTCATATACCTTAAATATTTATAAATACGAAAAAGGTGACAAATCTTACCAAATAAAATGACGACAAATTCACAAAACACTTGACAAGAAAAATGAAACAGTAACGTAGACAATATCGCTAATGGACATTAAATATGATTATTAGATGAAATGGTGCGTGTCGGAATTTCAATATGTTTTAAACGACAACAGTTAATGTGTGCACCCTTTCAAAAAAGACACTCAGTACTACTTTCTATGGGATGCACGAATGACTCCTACTGCTGCTACTTTATTGATTTAATAACGATATTCTTTGGATGTCGTGTATGCTGCATATACACTGTATATATTATACATTGTAGGATACATTATAGAATACAATATCTATGGTGTCTTACTAAGCGTATCTCATATTAGTATAAGTATATTATTTGTTAAATTTTGTGTCTCTTGCCTAAGATGCTATATTAATGCACAGAAGGATACAATTGTAATTATAAATTACTTCTGTTTATTTGTAAATAATGGCTGAAGAATGTTTCAACCTGATTACCAACATACTTATGCATATATACGAAATAGTTATACTTTACATAAAGTGAGCAGTGTAATATCACTGCTATGAAGGGTGAATTAAGAAACAATCTTTAACTCTGAATTCGACTCTCTCGCGAAGTGCTATGTAAATATTAAGGTCGTGTATCCAGGCGCCTCTTGCTTTGTTTATTGAGTTGAAATGCTCAATCGGTATTGGTATTTTTCAGGTGATTATATTTTAACAAGAAATGTAAATGGTGACTATTTTAAACTTTAATATATAAAGAAAAAGATAGAGATCTTTATTATACACTGTCCAATACTTGCATTATATATATAATCTAGCAAATGTAATAATATAAAATTTATTTGCAGTAAGTAAGTATAATTATTTTTATTATTAGTAGTAAATATTTGTGGATAATTGATTAAATTATCAATAATTATAATTTTATCTGCTTTGTTGTAAAAATAATTTGACCTGCTTCTTCTGCTATATAACCAGATTTTCCATAATTCTCAAGAATTTGCCAAAACTTGGTTAGTAAACTTTTATAATTAACAGTTTCGAGGTTGGGTTATTTTTATTCCTTTAGGTAAACCTTGAGACTGGAGACATCTTAAGACGGGTGACTGCTAATAAGCATCAAACGGCTGTACACATTTTGTTTTAATTAAAAATAGTTGTAAATATGCACTTACTATAAGTTACTACTACCATTTTCCCTAGAATTCTTTATTATAGTAATTGTTAGTTAGCTGTGGGTGGCTGTAGTTGTGATATATAGTAGTGTCTTTTATCGAAGCTGATAATTTATTTGTGTTTACCTATATTGATATTATGTGACTGCATTAGATTTCCCCCAACTTTCTTCAAACTAATCACTATATAATTTTGAGTAAAAATATAATTAAAACGGCTTTCTCCTAAAATTATAATAAAAATAATTTTATAGTTTTAAAAAAATAGTTTTGTAATTCGTGACCAAGAAATTACACACGATACAGAATATACATATAACTTAGTTTAAAACGTTGAAATATAAGTGTTTACTCATTTATAACACATTTTGTTATAGAAATTATTCATGCAAAACATCGAAATCATACAAGATCTTCGCTTAAGTCTTCTCATTAGGATTGTTTTAAATGTTTAAAGTTGGTAATTATTTCAACATTACAGGTGGTATTTTTTGTTTTCTAAAGTATAATGTTATTTATAATTTTACTTTTTCTATGAACAGGGTGTGTCGTTATAACTAAATGGCACTTATTCACTAGGATTTCCGAACATAACAAAAATGATTTTAACTGTCAGAAATCTCTTCTTACAGATTAACATGTTCCTATACACTTATACTTATTCTGATTAATATATTAAATCATGCCAATTCAGCTAATAGAGTTATCGATTTAAAAGACTCTAGATATTAATGACAGTAATTCATCTCTTAACCAAATTTTAAAATATTCGGGCAATTCATTGTTTTACAAATATTTTAATTGTACCCGCATATTTCATGTATACCTACAACTAACTGTAATAATAACTGTAATCCCTATTTATTACCTCTCTATATATATGTCAGTATAATTTAATATTAATTTACTATGCCTGAAGTTGTGTATTGCAATACACGAAACATGCCGCTATCAATCCTGATTTCTTAATATTTGTTATGGCTGTACTCAAGATCTTTTATAAGCTACAAGAACATCGCCTCAAAATTATTTTATTAGTATTATTAAGAAAAAACTGCAGTTTGATTCTATATAACCACAAATGGAATAATGTACAACAATCATCTTTACATTGTGCTATGCTTCAATACAGTTTATCAAATTGGTTTAATCTGTTAAATTTTTATCTGAGCTATCTCGTTGACATTTTTGATTAGCCTATTCATATAATTAGTGTGTACATATACACACACACGTCTGTATTTATGTATTTCTATAAAATTTAGTTTATTATGCATTTCGAATAAGTAGGTATACGTATAGAAAACCAACTTTTTATATACATACGTTATCAGAATTTAGTTAACCTTTCCAGAATTCGAACTTAAAATTGTGTATAGTTTATTTTGTAAATCAAAACTTTTCATAAAGTATTTTGAAGATTGTATAAATGTTTGATTATTTAGGCAAAGTAATATATGCAATCGAAGTAATCTAATTTTTTTGTGTAACTTTGGGATATTACCTTATATTTATTAATATTCTCAGAAAGTTTCATTTAAAACAATTCAAAATGAGCATAATAAATATGTATGTAACAATCACAATTATTGTTAATTGAGACAAAATGTATATTTTGTAATTTAACAGAATATTATTATGATTTATTTGAATTTGAGTTAAATTTTTGTTTCTTAATTGCACAGTTTTTAACGAAAAATAAATAAAAACGTTAAATCATTCTTTGTAACTTACCTTCATTTATATGCTATTATATTGTAATTTGTGTGCTTTTCAGTTTGTATATGTCAACAAATATTTTTCTTCGTGAGATTATATTTGCTATTGGTTTAAAGCATTCTGAACATGTTTTTCTTATTAGTTTATACGTCATATACTTGCCTATAAAACATCCCATAATTAAAGCAAAGAAAAATAAGAACAAACTTTACATATCGGATATTCCACTGCTTGTATACATTAAGCTTAAAAATATATTTTAATGTTGCTTTATATGTGATAAAGCCTAGTGATAACAATTTTATATGCATACATGGCATTTGTTGTTAAGAAATATAGAGACGCAATTTCTGTGTTTTATTGAAATATAATAAAATTATATGCTAAGAATCATTTTTCTAAACAGATGCTTGACTGATTATATAGCCCTAGATTGTGTAATAAATTTGTTTTGTTAGATTAACGGATTTTACACATGTTTTTGTGAGAAAGTTGTTAAAAAGTAAAATATTGCATTTAATATTTACAATTGCATTACATTTTTTGTTTAAAAGATTATTAAAATTTAAAATGTATAAATGTATAAACTATCATGTTAAAAAGTACATTTTATAGTACTTACCAGACCATTTTTTTATAAATATGGCTAAAATCATTGTTTACAAACTATAATAATAATAGCATCTCATTTTATTGGGAACATTGAAATGATCTAATGAATAATGGCCAGTTTATATATATATTTATAATGTGATTTGCAAATTTATTATCAAATATATACAATAATTAAGAGAATATATGGTAATTACTTAATTACAATTATTAAATTGCATATATAAACGCTTTAATTAAATATAACTAAATTTCATGTATATTATACAAATAATAAGTATATAGATAAATATTTAGTATAAAACAACAATATATCATTATGTTAATACCAGCAAGATGAGCATTTTTATTAGCTTTCTTAATTCCCGCAAATTATATTTCAAAACAGTAACTTCCGAATCCCATTGTCAAGAAAACTAGGTTTCTTGTTGATTTTGCAGTTGTTTTAGATGATTTTTTCTTGACATTTTCAATATACAAACATACTCTAAAGCATATATATCATATTGCAATGAAATTTAAAATTTAAATACTGGTATATTTAACATTAATACAAGCACTCTTTGTGTATAGTAATTAAATAAAAGCATTACAAAAGTTGTAATGCTTAGATTCTGCTAACACATATGAATCTATGGTTTAGGAGAATATATTTCCGTTTTGTATTCTTTTCCTATATTATTCTTATGTATTTCACATATATATTTTTCACTTTATCACTTCAAATTAGATACATTCCATTAGCACCTTTAAAACGTTTTATATTGTAGGTTATTCGTATAAGTTTATTTATTTCAAGTGTTTCCGTGTTATATGTATATAGTTCTGTTTTGCTCCATGTACGTTTTCTGTATTATGTGTGAGCCAAAATCTTATTTTTAAGATCAAAATAAGAAACACATATATAGTTCTTCAAAAAACGATACTTTACGTTGAATAATTAAAAATTGTAACATGATATTTTTATTTAAATATACATATTTTCTAGTATATTCTAGAATGTAAAAATAGAAGCTTGATTTTAAGAAAATTTACATTCCGAAATGCAAAAATACCTACAGATTGTTTCGATGTAAATTGATATTCCGTGATGTGAATTAATTACATGTTGAATTTATATAAATTAACACTGAAGAGTGTTTTTTTTATTTTCTCTCTAAATTTACATTCCCGTATATAAACTGCTTTTGTCCTTGCAATTTTTAACTCTTTTTATGTAAGGATTTTATAATGCAATATATTATGTACATATAGAGTAATTCAGTACAACTAAGCCATATTCGAACTTATATATAACTGAAAAGAAATTACACATAACATTTAAGAAATAATTCAAGAATGTTTTTGGTTTTATTTTACTTTCTCAGTGAATTATTTAATATGCATTATACATGCAAATATAATAAAATAATTTATAAGAAAAGTATAAAAATTAGTAAAATTAAAATACTATGAAATAGTATGATATAAAAATATACTGAAATATCTAACATAAATTATATATAATTAATCTTTAATGAGCTGTGAAAAGGCTAGGTAAGGCTAAGTAAAACCACTGTCTAACCAAAAATATTCTTTCAAAACAAAGAATATATTTTTTTAAATTTGAAATAATTGAAAAATCCTATATTTATTATAATAGTTTGATTAACAAATTTTTAAATTGCTAATGACCATTGTTTATAAAATTATAGTTTTATATATAACGTTTTTATGAATAACATTACATGCAATGATATATATATATATATATACATTTTTATATGACTACTTTAATATAAAAATCAAACATAATTTTAAGACTTTTTATATAAAAGTTCACTATCGGTGATTGTTTTATTTGTAGATGATTCCAAATGTATTTTCTACTATAATAATAGATGTAGTACATATGTTCAAACATTTGAAATAAACTGCTATATTTCCTAAATGGACTATGAGCATTATGATTTGAAGCAGTCCACCATGTTGTAAAAGTGTCTCAGCAGTAATGTATATGTAAAAGGTAAAATAATGTTATAAATGGATACTCACTTGTCATTATATGTTGAATACTTTTGGATAAGCTTTTATGCAGGTTATGCTTTCTGGTAAGCTGGTGATAAACAATATTAGTGCGTGAGCATATTGAGTGCAATTGATATTTTTGGTAGGAATTATAACTTGATTTCAGGTATATACTACTTTTCAACTGTAAAAATATAAAATACCAAAATAATGTAAAAATGACATCTGTTTTCCATCTAATTATATTTGATGTACCAAAAATTAAATAAAAAAATAATATATAGATAATTTTATGCATTTTTTTACCGTACAGTTTATTAATTTAAAATTAAAAAAATGTAACTTGACGAATATGGTTTCTAACTGCACCTTGATTCTGCCCTCCTCTTGGGATTTTTGCTGTAATTGCTAAATACAAAAACGGAAGAGCGTTGTTTTTTGCCTCTTATCTTATAATAACCAATTCTTTCGTATATTTTGGTATCATATTCACAGTCAAATATACAGTCTCTAGCAGATCTGTTCAATCCAGTTTTTATTTCGTGGTACAAATATATATATATGTATATAAGCATATTGCGAAAATTTCTGTATTTGAATATTTATTGTTGGATAAAAATATTTATTTTAAACTATATACTTTTAATTATTAAACAAAATAGTATTAGAGTACTCTATTTATTATACTTTTAAATATGTCTCAAAAATGAAAAATAGATATATCTCACAAATACTAAATTTTTTGTAAAGACAAATATTAGATTACTTCATTTCTTAATTGATATTTTCGCCAATATTTTTGTAATTTAGACAAAAGGCTTTACCTATATTCCACGATTCATAATTGTAATCCAAATACAAACTCTTTTTATAACCGCCTCCCTTAAACCCATTCTCATCTCTTTATACAAAGACTTCTATATACATAATAGCTATTTTTAGTTCTATTTAAGATTCTATTTAAGAAGCATGCTTTAGAAGTTCTTCACTGATGTGATCAATAGCCCAGAATGAATAAAGTAAAGTAAAAACATATATACATTACCAATAAACTTAAATAACCCAATTGTAACAAAAGAACCTCCATGTGAATATAATATAAGAAACATATTGTAAAATAAAAACGCTTAATATAAGCAAATGTGAACATGTTTTTTTCTCTTAGGTGTTCCGTTTCATTATTCCTCTCTTACTTACACCCATCAGCTTTGCCCCTATTTTTTCTTCTATAATCTGATATTTATTTTACGAGGGAGTTTGGAGAATAAACTCCTCAATATTAAGACTCTAGACTTGACAGCTGATAGCCCAGTAATAATTTTTTGATTCGATAATATTTCCTCAATACCACACATAATATAATACATCACAACTCCGATCTTAAGATTTTCTTGCTATACAATAAAGACAAGCTGCTGCAACTTATTAGCGCAAAAGTATTCAATCAGTAAAATTTAAATGTATAAGTAATTGTATTTTTATATATTTAGTAATATTAATGGAAGAAAATGTGTCGGATAAAAATTACTTATATATATCAACTTTAAAAAAAGGTCAAATACATCATGCTAATGAATGAAGAATTCAAAATAAATGTTTTGTATAATTGTATTTAAAAAAGCAGAACAACTTTTTCATAGCTTTGTCAATCTGAAAACCAGTACCTTATGCAAAAAGGATAAGGTGCATATTTACTTACTTTAACTCTATTCATACTAAAGGCACCCTCCCGCATTTTTACTTTGATTTCTAAATAAACAAATGGAGCATTGTAAGCTTGCGTGACTTTTCATTTTAAAATAAAGTTTTACAACTTTTTTTCGGCGTATTCACCATTTTGCACACAGAGATCACACTGTCACGTGATCACACTATAAAAATACCCCTTATTGTAAAAATAGCAAAACATACTTTTTACATAAAAATGCATCTCTCACAAAATTGATGAAACTCTGCTTGGGGTACTGATTAATTTAATGTAATAATTCATAATGTACATACAATAAAACTTTTTTTTTTCAGAAAATATAACAAAAATATTTGAAATAATATGTTATTTAAGAAATGATAAAAATGCATATTTTAACCCCCTATTTAATGAATTTTTTTATTAGAATATATTAAAAAACATCTTCATTTAACTACATCCCGGTTTTATAAATTCACACAAATATTCTACGAAAATTATAAAATATACATGTATTGCAGTTTCTTTACTAGAACTACTGTCATATTATGTCGTGTCCGAAATATTGTCATAATATATTTTAAGGTGTATGAAACATATTTTATAAATTGAAATAAATAGAAAACTTCTTATTCTTTTTAAGGATAATATCATCGAACACATCTACACACAAATGTAGATAATCTTATTTATTATACAATAATATACGTGTAAAGACTTCGTCATGATAAGCTTATTAATTATGACCGTTTTGTTACGAATGGCTTTGTATGACACGCATTTTTTACAGTTTTGAAGTCAATAAATTAATCTAGTAATATCCTGTGTTGTTGAAATATTTTTACTGATATTTTTGTACATTACTTTTGTTTTAGAAAAATGACTTATTTTTTTTAATAATAACTGTAATAATGTAAAAGTCATAAAATGTTCAAATAAAAAAATGTACTCTTACTTTAGTGTTATAAATACAATTATTATTATCCAAAAATGGCAAAAAGTGTGTTAGCTCATATCATAAAAGAATTGAAATAAGCGTAAAAAGTGTTAGCTCTTTAAAAATATATTTGACCTGAGCTAACTATGTTTTTTAATATTAATTATAACTAAATTAGTTTTACCATGACGATACCTTTATTTTATAAAAATCAAATGTTACAGATAAGTAGGTAAATGGAAAGGTGCCTTTAATAAACAACAAATTAGATTTTATATTACCTTTTGAGTATAGGTATCTCTACAAATTGTACCATAGTATTTCTAAACAGCTGAAGACAGATATTTATTAATTACTATAAGATATGTAAATTGATACCCTTAATTTATTACATAACACATTTAATTAAATACAGTTCTAAATTACCTTTTAAAAAGCTTGACAATATTAAAAAACATAGTTAACTCAAGTCAAATATATTTTTTAAGAGCTAACACATTTTACGCTTATTTCAATTATTTTATTATATGAGCTAACAAACTTTTTGCCATTTTGGCTAATAATATATTATAAAGTTTCCAAAGTGTGTACTCAAGCTGATGACGTCATTACACTAAAATAACAACATGATTCCATTTTTTGACATACATTATTTAAATTAAATTCAATAATGTTTTTAAATGCCTGGGATTAGTGTTATATTATGATTATATTTTTTGCTGAATACACAATATTTTATAATCAACTGAAGATGCTATTATAAATGTTTTTAACGACAATGTGCTACTCATAAATAATATGTTACTTTCTACATTTTTCTAATAAGATATATGTAATTGATGTAGATTATATGAGATTGTGGCAGTCAAATATTGATGTATTGGACTTTATATTTAATTTCGAAATTATGATTTAAAATATAATTTTATTACTATAATTATATATTGTAAAAAGATTTAAAAAGAACCGTTATATATTTAATATACGACAAAATATGACATAATAAGAGACTTTGTCCTCCACTTATAGCTTAGCTGTCTCTAGACATGTCATATTTTGATCCAATAAATAACTCCTTCCCTTTTGTTTGATAGCTCCTGGTACATCTTGTTAACTGGTCCAAAAGCAAATGAAGTTCGGGTGGTGGAATAACTTCCAGGACTTGTTTGGTGTACTGGTACTCTTTTTTGACAAAGCTTAAAATGTATTGGTTCGTCTTGCATTCAACTAATCATAAATGTAATATATTTGAATTTAAATGCTTGATATTTGGTATCAGTATGAGATTGAAATATACCTCTATATGCTAAGTACAAATACATTAACTTACTGCCTGTCATTATTTTATAATATCAATCAATATAATAATGCCATTAAATTATTGAACTATACCATTAAATATTATCTGCTGCACTACGATTATAACTTAACGAACAAATAGTTATGTAAAATGTAGGCACACAAATTTCCGCATTAAAATATACAGAAGAATACTACTTATGAGTAGCACATGCTCGTTAAAAAACAAATATTCTAAAAATGTCAAGATGTGTCACTGCTGTGTAAAATTGTGTTAACAATTGGCGATTTAGTCTAAAATAAAATAACAATATATTTTATTTGATACATACAAAGATATGAAGAATACTTTTTTATAATCTTTGGATCTACAATTTAAATAATAAATCTATTATATTATATTATTACTTTATTAAAAATGCTAAATTACAACACGGATCGAATTATATATTATACTATTGATTTTCGACGTAAATTTAATTTTTAATTTTTACTAATATCATTTATTAATTTAGTATTCTGATCAAAAATATTATTTTTATTTAAATTGTGGATATAAGACGCCATTTTATTTTAGACTAACTTGCCATTTTTCTTCTGTCAGTGACGCAACCTATTAGTTTATGTATCTTTGTTAGTAAACCTTTAAAACATGCCTCAGATATCTAAATTTTATAGTCTGTCAAAAATATATTTTTAATATAATTCTAATTATAAGTATTTAAAAAGATAGAAGTTGATAAAGTTAAAGAAATTACAAAATTGAACCATGTTGTTACTATAGTATTATGACGTCATCAGCCTGAATACACAATTTGAAAACTTTATGTACATGGATTCATTAGAATGCTAGCTTTAACAGAATGTATTACTATATGAAATATTCGTTGATTTAGCAAAATACAAATCTGTTTATTACATGTACACGTGATTCTTCATATAAGAAATTTGATTAAATAAAAAATCGATGACTCGGTGTATAAAAAAGCTTTCCATGACATATTTCTATTTTAGCATTTTTGGAGTGCCCATATAGTCTAAAAAGTTTCTGCCTTATTTTAATGCAAAATTCATTTCTTAAATATGTAATTTGTTGATTTATCTAAAAAAAAGTGCAAATTTTTACATTCTTAATTGATTTAGATGTCAAATTGCCAATTGGCGGAATTATAGTCATCGATTAAAACTTAAACAAAGATCATAGCTTTTAGAAACGATCTACAATTTAACGCTATACACACTTTAAGGTTTCCAATCACTCAGTTTTTCAGTGATTTTGAAATGAACAAATGTAGCAATGTAGACTTTCGTGACTTTTTCTAAAATATCCTTTTACAACGTTTAGCGCTATATTCATTAGTTTACACTCATTTGCACCCAAAATGGATGTAATTTATGTCATGCACTAATTCACAAAGTACGATAAAAATAAGTTTTCTGGTTAAAATATTTTTAAATTTGTAAATTTTTTTGATTTTCCATTTATTTCAAATGTATATTCAAAGTCTCCAATCGTTCAAAGCCAGATAGATACGGTATAAAGGTATTATATACTCAGTTACTTAGACATACAGTATGTTCATTCAATGGCACATACATTCATGACAACGTCCCTACATACATATATACTAATTTTATAATTACTGCTTAAATAGCTATTTTTGAGTATGCGCATTATAGAATTAATAAAGAAATGTTTTTATATAATACAATTATTTTTGGTTTACGATGTTATACTTTGGCAAATACATTATCCTAAAATTTAGCAGGTTATAACAAAAAATCTATTTATAAAAATAATATAAATGAAAGCCATAATTAAATCAATTTTTTGTAACAGTCAATAATTAATTTAAAAGCTTGTTACGTGACTTTTGGGTAAATCATTTTTTTGTATAAAGAATTTCCAATGACATATATTATGTTCTCCGGAAATAACAAATTAATCAGATGGTTGGTTACAAAATACCAGACTAATTAGCACTAAAGGGATCTGTCAGGCCCCTCCTTTGGACTGGCACGTGTTAATTGATTTAGATATCAAATTTACTAATTGGCAGAATTATAGTTATCAACTAAACTTAATCAAAGATAGCAGCTTTAAAAAACTACGACTATAATTGAACTACCGCATACTTTAAAGTTCCCAATCCTTTATATATGCAATGATTTTTAACTGAACAAATGGAGCAATGTAAGCTTCCGGGACTTATCCTAAAATATGATTTTACAACTTTTAGCGCCTTACAACTCGGGCGCCTTAGTGTGCACCCAAAATGGTCCATGATCACACAATAAAAATGCACACCCGTTTGAAAATAGTGAGCAAAACATACTTTAGTTATATAAAAATCATTTATTTCTCAAAATTTTGGATATTTTTATTCGAGTACACATTAATTTGATACAATAATTTAAAATTTAAATCGGTAACTCGCTCTGTGCTGCATTAAATAAAACAAAGAAGCAAAAAAAGCGTTTGCTGCAATATTTTGGAAGTTATTTACTCCAAATTTTCGAGGTTAAACCTTCTAGTCATGTAGACAGGGAATATTGCAGCAAGCGTTTTCTTTATTTAAAAATGTGTTCGAAATTTCGTTTTTTCAATGAAAATTCATATTTTGACTCACCTCTGTAGGCCCCACTCGGAGCAGTCGCACAGCCTCCACCATGTTGAATTGACAGACACGATGTAGAGGATAATATCCATCAATATCAGCTATTTGTTGGTTACAGCCATTTTCAATCAACTCGTTCATAATCTCAACATGGCCTAGTTCACTTGCCATGTGCAGAGCAGTTTTTTGCAGTTGTCCCTGAGCGTCCAAATCCGCGCCTCTCTTTAAAAGTAGTCGAACAGCATCTAGATTGTTGTTGACACAGGCAACATGTAGTGGACAATCTCCATCTTTATTTATAATGGTGTGATCGCCTCCATTGCTCAAAAGAATGTCTAAAATCCCAGCATATCCCTCTCTGCTTGCAATGTGCAGAACTGTTTCTCCATTTATTCTCTCATTCACCTGTGTAAGTTAGAGGTAAAACATTAATTGTATATATATTTTGAAGTTGTACTGTTATACTGCAAAATCTGTAATTTTTATCGTATTTTAAAGTTTAACTCTGGTATTAGTGTTTATACAATCTCTTAATATGCGGACAGTATTAATTATATTTACGCTTTTATCATTAAGTTCGACTCCTTGTTAGTTTAATGAATATTTAGCATATTTAGCATATTTAGCATCATATTTGCGTAATATTTGACCATATTTATACATCAATGGATATTATTAGTTTTGCACATTTTATTTAATGCCATATTATGTTTTATTATCATAATTCTGTTGCCTTATTCTATTTGCGTATTATTAGTACCTCAAAATTTTAAAAATTATCAGTTTATTTAGAATATGTTCCATTTTACCAAATATCAGCTAATTAACGAAATGTTTTACGCAAATAGAGTTCATTGTTTAACGTTTTAATATGTATTGGTAACCTTGGCAACAGTGAAGATATTTCTTCGGAACAGTTTTAGGCGGTAGCTAATGGCTTGAATGAAATTTAGTCAATTCTATGGTCGCTCAGCATTTGAAATCTTTTTTAAACACATGTTGCCAACTTTTAAACTCACAAATCATTTAGTGGGCACCAAAAACCCAACTGTCTTTGAAATAGAACAAATAAAACGTTATCGAACAAACATAAAACGTTTTCTTGTTAAGACACTTAAGAAATAAATGTTAAATGTTTTGAGACATATACATGTAAGTTTATGTGACTTTTCCTAAAATATCCTTTTACAACTTTTAGCGTCTTATTCATTAGTTTGCACCCGAACGGATCCAGGACAATACTATAGAAAAGCATCCTTTTATTTTACATAATATATAAAATCATTTATTTATCAAAATCTTGGATATTTTGATTCGAGTACGAATTAATTTAATGCAATCATTCACAAAGTACGATAAAAATTCTATTTCCTGTAAAAATTAATTCATAATTTAAATTGGTGTTTCGCTTTGTGCAGCCTTAAATAAAACAAAGAAGCAAAGAAAGCGTTTGCTGCAATATTTTGGATGTTGTTTACTCCAAATTTTCGAGGTTAAACCTTTTAGTCATGTAGACAGAGAATATTGCAGCAAGCGTTTTCTTTATTTCTATTTTTAAAAATTTGTTCGAATTCAAATTCATATTTCGACTCACCTCTTCAGGCCCCACTTGAAGCAATCGCACAGCCTCCATCTTGTTGAATTGACAGGCATAATGTAGAGGATAACATCCTTTAATATCAGCTATTTGTTGGTTACAGCCCCTTTCAATCAACTCTTTCATAATCTCTACATGGCCTAGTCCACTTGCCATGTGCAGAGCAGTCCTTTGATGTTGTCCCTGAGCGTCCACATCCGCTCCTCTCTCTATGAGCAGTCGCACTGCATCTAGCTTATTGTTGATACAGGCAACATGTAGTGGACATAATCCTATTTTATTCATAATGGTCTGATCGCCTCCATTACTCAGAAGAATCTCCAAAATCCCAGCATGTCCATTTTTGCTTGCAATATGCAGAGCTGTTACTCCATTTATTCTCTCATTCACCTGTGAAAGTTAGAGATAAAATGTTCATTGTATATTTTAACGTTGTAATGTAATACTACAAAATCTCTAAATTAAACATATTTTCAAGCTTTACTATGATGCTGTTATTTACACTTACTTTTAATATGCGGACATCAATTAATTATATTGATGCCCTTTAATATTAAGAACAACTCCTCGTTAGTTTAATGACAATTTATCATATTTAGCTTCATATTTTCGTAATATTTGACCATATGTATGCATAAATGTATTCTTTATATTTTGGTAAATTCAAATTTGGGACAAATTTTTATCTGTTATCACAATTTTGTTTCATTATTCTATTTGCTCATTATTATTACCTCGCTAGTTTTTAAATATAAGTTTAAATTCAATCAGAATATGTTCCATTTTACCAAATCTCAGCTAATTATCGACATTTTTGACTCAATTAGATTTCAGTTTTTTGCGTTTTTAATATAATATTAGTTTCCTTGGCAATAGTGGAGATCTTTCCTCTGAACATTTATATGTGGCAGTCAATAGTATGAATTTAGTTAGTAAATTCCATTGTCGCCAAGCATTTGAAACTACTTTTAAACCTATTTTCATGTCAATAGTTGACAACTTATAAACTCACAAATAATTTAGTACACACCATAGAGTAATACATAGAGTATTGACTCTTATTGATTTCATATGCATTGCGTTGTAAATCTTCGTCATTATAAAA